>WNWK01002472.1:172500-208445 GCA_009830355.1 Cherax destructor | reverse complement strand
GCTGAGGCCCGGGGTTCGATTCTCGGCAAGGATCAACATATTGGGCGTGTTTCCTTACACCTGTTGTCCAGGTTCACTCATCAGTGTAAAATAGGTACCTGGGTGTTAGTCGACTGGCGTGGGTTGCATCCTGGGGACAAAATTGACCTAATTTGCCCGAAATATTCTACATAACAAGCGGCTATCTATATAGTAGTATGTGATTAATATCATTTAAGACTGTATACCTTGTACATGTAGATATAAAGATATTATTATATATGATAATTGTACTCGTATACCTGTGCCTAAATAAACCTACTTAAACACTGTCTGGAGTTTTGAGACTCTGTGACCGCGGGTTCGAACCCCACCCGTGGTATGGTTTGTCTTATTCTTTAACTTGTCGGGTTTCTAAACTATTTACAACCTAATTGTTATCATCCAGAAATTGTGTAAAATTATACGTAAATAAACTTACATAACTTATGATAACACAGACTATGTGGGTTATTTCTCCTGCGATACTTACTTATATACTGTGAGGTGTGTGTGTGTTAGTGTATATACACTGTGAGGTGTGTATGTGTCAGTGTATATACAGTGAGGTGTGTATCTGTCTGTGTATATACACTGAGAGGTGTCTATCAGTGTATATACACTGAGAGGTGTGTCTGTCAGTGTATATACACTGAGAGGTGTGTCTGTCAGTGTATATACACTGTGAGGTGTGTCTGTCAGCGTATATACACTGAGAGGTGTGTGTGTCTGTCAGTGTATATACACTGAGAGGTGTGTGTCTGTCAGTGTATATACACTGAGAGGTGTTTGTCTGTCAGTGTATATACACTGAGAGGTTACTTTAATCCCTGTTTTAGGAACTAAGGTGATCTTCACTGGTGGTGAATAGGAGATACGTAGCCTTGTTAACCCTCGTGTAGTCGACAGTCTTTAAACCCATTAACCAACACACACACACACACAAACATGGTTTGAGATAATGCTGAATAAAACTGAACCCATTTGGTTGGAAGAGAAAGAGAAGAGAGAGTAAAAGGGACTGAAGAAAGAATGAAGAAGGGGAGGAAAAAGGAAGGAGAAGATGACGGGGAAGAGGATAGGGGAATTAGAAAGAAGGGAGAGGGCGGAACGGGGGATAGGAGGAGGAAGGTGAGAGGATGAATTTATTAAGGGAAGGGAAAGAGAAGAAGGGAAGGGAAGGGAGAAGGGAAGTAGTAAGGGAAGGGGGAGGGGGAAGGGAAGGGAAGGGGATGCAACACAGCGTAAACACCACGTCCCGAAACATTAATAATGGTAAAAATACTTGTAGGGAGGTCCCCGAGGTGTCACGTGACCTGTCCATCACCTCACTGACGTGCACGTGCTGACCCCCCTCCCCCCTCCTCCTCCTTTCTCTCTCTCTCTCTCTCTCTCTCTCTCTCTCTCTCTCTCTCTCCTCTCTCTCTTCTCGCTTTGATTCGCATTTATGGAAAACGTTAGTAAATGGAAGGTAAAGATCAGGAGATATTTAAGGATTATAGTCAATGTTTAAAGGGAGAAATAAGGAAAGAGGTTCAAAGGGAGGAATAACGTAAGAGGCTCAAAGGAATGACTAAACGAGAAGGTTCTAAAGGAATAATAATGGGAGAGGCTCGGTGCCATTACATTCACAATAAAAGAAAAATCGTCATCAACAAAGCTGGAGTGGCTTTAAATATTGCAGTGTTGTCTGACTTTATTTTCATCCTCCAGGGTTTTCCTTCAGAACTTGAGAACGCCTCATCCGATCGATTTCAA
This sequence comes from Cherax destructor, assembly GCA_009830355.1. Classification (NCBI taxonomy): domain Eukaryota; kingdom Metazoa; phylum Arthropoda; class Malacostraca; order Decapoda; family Parastacidae; genus Cherax; species Cherax destructor. The sequence goes on along the minus strand of WNWK01002472.1, from coordinate 206,669 downwards.
TTTTTCATCGCTAGTGAACTATAACTAGGTGAAGCTTCACTGAGCTTTAGACATTTCAAGTGCTTTCTTGCTAAGTTTATACACACTATTCCCGACTCTGGTGTTCGTACAGTAACTTCAGACAGCCTCTTGTTCTCACCTTCAGGTATACAACACTGGCGTAGTTTATAGGTGCTAGTTTACCAACTTTACTTCTTAAAATTAATTCTTATTAAACGTGACTCCACTATAATATAACTACGGGCGATATGACTGGTCCATTCTGCACCTCGTGGACCTCTCTCAGTCACTATATATTCTGCACCTCGTGGACCTCTCCTCAGTCACTATATATTCTGCACCTCGTGGACCTCTCCTCAGTCACTATATATTCTGCACCTCGTGGACCTCTCCTCAGTCACTATATATTCTGCACCTCGTGGACCTCTCCTCAGCCACTATATATTCTGCACCTCGTGGACCTCTCCTCAGTCACTATATATTCTGCACCTCGTGGACCTCTCCTCAGTCACTATATATTCTGCACCTCGTGGACCTCTCTCAGCACTATATATTCTGCACCTCGTGGACCTCTCCTCAGTCACTATATATTCTGCACCTCGTGGACCTCTCCTCAGCACTATATATTCTGCACCTCGTGGACCTCTCCTCAGCCACTATATATTCTGCACCTCGTGGACCTCTCCTCAGCACTATATATTCTGCACCTCGTGGACCTCTCCTCAGTCACTATATATTCTGCACCTCGTGGACCTCTCCTCAGCCACTATATATTCTGACTGACTCTCTCAGTCACTATATATTTGCACTCTGACTCTCTCAGTCACTATATATTCTGCACCTCGTGGACCTCTCCTCAGTCACTATATATTCTGCACCTCGTGGACCTCTCCTCAGTCACTATATATTCTGCACCTCGTGGACCTCTCCTCAGTCACTATATATTCTGCACCTCGTGGACCTCTCCTCAGCCACTATATATTCTGCACCTCGTGGACCTCTCCTCAGTCACTATATATTCTGCACCTCGTGGACCTCTCCTCAGCCACTATATATTCTGCACCTCGCGGACCTCTCCTCAGTCACTATATATTCTGCACCTCGTGGACCTCTCCTCAGTCACTATATATTCTGCACCTCGTGGACCTCTCCTCAGCCACTATATATTCTGCACCTCGTGGACCTCTCCTCAGCCACTATATATTCTGCACCTCGCGGACCTCTCATCAGTCACTATATATTCTGCACCTCGTGGACCTCTCCTCAGCCACTATATATTCTGCACCTCGTGGACCTCTCCTCAGTCACTATATATTCTGCACCTCGTGGACCTCTCTCAGCCACTATATATTCTGCACCTCGTGGACCTCTCCTCAGCCACTATATATTCTGCACCTCGTGGACCTCTCCTCAGCCACTATATATTCTGCACCTCGCGGACCTCTCCTCAGCCACTATATATTCTGCACCTCGTGGACCTCTCCTCAGTCACTATATATTCTGCACCTCGTGGACCTCTCCTCAGCCACTATATATTCTGCACCTCGTGGACCTCTCCTCAGTCACTATATATTCTGCACCTCGTGGACCTCTCCTCAGTCCACTATATATTCTGCACCTCGTGACCTCTCCTCAGTCACTATATATTCTGCACCTCGTGGACCTCTCCTCAGTCACTATATATTCTGCACCTCGCTAACCTCTCCTCAGTCACTATATATTCTGCACCTCGTGGACCTCTCCTCAGTCACTATATATTCTGCACCTCGCGGACCTCTCCTCAGTCACTATATATTCTGCACCTCGCGGACCTCTCCTCAGTCACTATATATTCTGCACCTCGTGGACCTCTCCTCAGTCACTATATATTCTGCACCTCGTGGACCTCTCCTCAGCCACTATATATTCTGCACCTCGTGGACCTCTCCTCAGTCACTATATATTCTGCACCTCGTGGACCTCTCCTCAGTCACTATATATTCTGCACCTCGCGGACCTCTCCTCAGTCACTATATATTCTGCACCTCGTGGACCTCTCCTCAGTCACTATATATTCTGCACCTCGGGACCTCTCCTCAGTCACTATATATTCTGCACCTCGCGGACCTCTCCTCAGTCACTATATATTCTGCACCTCGTGGACCTCTCCTCAGTCACTATATATTCTGCACCTCGCGGACCTCCTCAGTCACTATATATTCTGCACCTCGGGACCTCTCCTCAGTCACTATATATTCTGCACCTCGCGGACCTCTCCTCAGTCACTATATATTCTGCACCTCGTGGACCTCTCCTCAGCCACTATATATTCTGCACCTCGTGGACCTCTTCTCAGCCACTATATATTCTGCACCTCGTGGACCTCTCCTCAGTCACTATATATTCTGCACCTCGTGGACCTCTTCTCAGCCACTATATATTCTGCACCTCGTGGACCTCTCCTCAGCCACTATATATTCTCTCATGTTTCTTGTTCCTGTATGAATTAATAAAGTACCTAGAGGACGAAACTTCTAAATAAAACATCATAAATCCACACATCGTGTGTCTGACTTGGTATCCCTTGTAGCAACAACTGGAAAAAAAACATCTGTGGAAAAGTTTACAAAACCGACATGTTGATAAAAATCAGCTGAATTAGTCTGTGTCTTGTTATTAACTGGTTATGCTTAGCGCATTTTATTGTGAAGGGCCACTACCGTGTCATCGAGGGATGTACATTACCTGCTTTACCTTTGCTTCGTTAAGACTTCCTGATTCATATTCTTTTTTCTTTGTTTTGTGTTTGCAAGTACCAGATTGTCTTCACCCAGACTGCGAGAACCATCTTTGTTTTATGTTCTTATATCACAGTTGTTGAGACACAGAAGAGCTCAGCACTCCGAGTCCAGCAGATTTTTCCTTCACTCGTCCTGGATACGCAGACTGTGATCCTGGACACGGACTGGAAAAGTAGTATATGAGGATAGAGATTTTTATCATAACTGATGGATTCGATATTTCAGGTTATCCCACATTTCGGTGATTATTTTGGGTAACGAGCAAAACTTACAACGATTTCAATAGGTATTACTCATGTTATATCTAACCTGAGGCAACGGGATGTTTTCACTCACTGAAACGATGAATACAAGTATAAAATGACTTACTTCTAAGTAATTTTGTTTATTATTTGAGCTGCGTGTAATTATATCATTACTAAGACACGATAGAGGTGTCTTCGAGCACGGCGTCTACTCTCCCTGAGGTTGAGCACGGCGTCTACTCTCCCTGAGGTTGAGCACGAAGTCTACTCTCCCTGAGGTTGAGCACGAAGTCTACTCTCCCTGAGGTTGAGCACGAAGTCTACTCTCCCTGAGGTTGAGCACGGCGTCTACTCTCCCTGAGGTTGAGCACGACGTCTACTCTCCCTGAAGTTATACACTCGAGCTTCGTGTTCATATTTGTAATTATTGTTTGTTCAACTCACTGCACTAAATTCTGATCAAGCGTACTAGCACTCCCCTTGTTGCTTTATTACTGACGACGTTAATCGCCTGTTTAACAGTTTCCAACTTCTGGCATTTATGTGTTCCCACGGACTTAATATCGTGGATGTTTACCATCACGAGCGACAATTTCTCGCACCAGAACGTGAATCCTGCCACTGTGAGGTACTCAGCTGTTAGTTGAATATCTCTATTACGCACCTCATACCCATGGTGTGGGTGGTAGTCAAAAGATTGCAGAAGCACAAAATGGGAGCAGGGACTGGGCAGCTAGGTTCTGACAGCTAAGTTACAATGGTAGTTAACTATTTCACTTTGGTTACAATCGCAATTTACTCAATAAATACTGTAATTTCAGACAGCTGCCGCCCGATGGCGTCTCAGTGTCTCGGGCAACAGAGGCACTGACCTGGCACCATTCTCTCTGAAGAATATCAATATATTACATAGGCACCTATGACTAACAACTAATATCCTTTTAACTACAAAGTGTCACTTAATGTGACATTGTAGTTAAAAGTCACGAAGTTATAATAAAAACGTTTGAGCAGACATAACAGTTACTGTCTTACTGTTTACTCTTGAAGACACCACCATGAAGGTCGTCACCTGGACCCCTGGCAGGGACTCAGTCCCTGGAATATCCTCATATGAGACGGACAGTCCCTCACACTCTCCAACCTTGTCAGTAGTTGTGAGCTAAATTTCTCCACCACCGCCACCACCTCCGCCACAACCGCCACCACCACCACCACCGCCGCTATCTCCCCCACCACCACCTCCCCAACTATAGCCACACGCCTACAAAGTAACTCAAGGCGAAAAACAAAGGCGCTGTAGCAGAAGCAGAACATTTTATAGGAGTATCCGATACCGTGGGAGACAATGGTGTGGGCGGCGTGTGATGGGTGGGCGGCGTGTGATGGGCGGCGGTGGGCGGCGTGTGATAGAGAGTCGCCTCACTGACTCTGTGTTGACTTCCTTCTCCCCTACGGATATTTGTCCAGCAGTGCTTCCGACCCCTGCCAGTGTGTGTGTGTGTGTCTATACTAATACACACACGCACATATTCTCTCTCTCTCTCTCTCTCTCTCTCTCTCTCTCTCTCTCTCTCTCTTCTCTCTCTCTCTCTTCTCTCTCTCTCTCTCTCTCTCTCTCTCTCTCTCTCTTCTCTCTCTCTTTCTTACTCTCTCTCTCTTTATCTATATATATATATATATATATATATATATATATATATATATATATATTATATTTTTTTTATATATATATATATATATATATATATAAATAAAGGGTCCACCTCTGGTCCAAATTGTGGGACCCATAGCCTCGGAGAAGTGGATAAAAATTCTTCAAGGAAGAATATTTGGATTTCTTCCTTAAGCCATTTGAATATTCCACTTTCCCTACCACCCCATCTTTTCATTCTTTTTTACCAATAGGAATATTTTATTACATAATATGGTACAAAATATTTAAGAGATACATTGTTGATATAAAGATGGCGTATACAGTACACGAGGTGTGAGAGATACATGTCTAGTACATATTGTTACATGTTTGTCACTGATTATAATGCGAAAATCTCATCTCAGAGTTGGGGCGCGTGCCCAAAATACAGCATGCATTACCCGTCTGAACAGCAGTGCTGAGTCGCTGGAACAGAAAACTAGCTGCCCTGGGATCCCTAGTTACCCTGTTGAGTCTTTTGCCCAGCTCCTTGAGGAACTTAGATGCACTCTTTCCCCATGAGCCAAGGGTCTCTGAGCCTATGGGAACATATAATGATGGGCCAGTTTTTCATATATATATATATATATATATATATATATATATATATATATATATATATATATATATATATATATATATATATATATATATATTTATATTTATTTATTTATTTATATTCTTCTTTCAACAAAGAGACCGTATCCCACCGAGGCAGGGTGGCCCAAAAAGACAAAGAAAAGTTTCTCTTTTTAACATTAGTAATGTATAAAGGAGAAGGGGTTACTAGCCCCTTGCTCCCGGCATTTTAGTCGACTCTTACGACACGAATGCCTTACGGAGGAAGAATTTTGTTCCACTTTCCCATGGAGATAAGAGGAAATAAACAAGAACAAGAACTATTAAGAAAATAGAAGAAAACTCAGAGGGGTGTGTATATATATGCTTGTACATGAATGTGTAGTGTGACCTAAGTGTAAGTAGAAGTATCAAGACGTACCTGAAACCTTGTATGTTTATGAGACAGAAAAGACACCAGCAATCCTACCATCATGTAAAACAATTACAGACTTCCGTTTTACACTCACTTGGCAGGACGGTAGTACCTCCCTGGGTGGTTGCTGTCTACCAACCTACTATCTTGGATATATATATATATATATATATATATATATATATATATATATATATATGTCGTGCCGAATAAGTAAAACTGGCCAGTTAGCTAAAACTCATTTAAAATTAAGTCCTTTCTAAAATTTTCTTTTATACGTTTAGAGATATATATATTTTTTTCATTTATGTTAATGTAAAAATTAATAATTTTGTACCAAAAGAACCTTAGAAAACTTACCTAACCTTATTATAACAAGCGCAATTTAATTTAGCCTAATCCAACTAAATATATTTTAGATAAGTTTACAATAATTTAATAATAAACAAACAATGAAAAATATTTTTTTCGTTAGGTTCAGAATGATTATTGCAAATACAAATTTTCGCTTGCCTTATTCGGCAAGAAAGAGCGTTGCTATTTAAGCAAAAATAGCAAGTTTTACTTATTCGGCACGATATATATATATATATATATATATATATATATATATATATATATATATATATATATATATATATATATATATATATATTCATATGTACACAAATACATGCATACATACATATATACATATGAAGATGTACATATGAACAGAAATTCATACGCGCAAACATACACTCTCGTACACATTAAGACGTCAGACTTACAACTATACATTAGTGGTACTCAGTAGTGGTACTCAGTAGTGGTACTCAGTAGTGGTACTCAGTAGTGGTACTCAGTAGTGGTACTCACTAGTGGTACTCACTAGTGGTACTCACTAGTGGTACTCATTAGTGGTACTAACTAGTGGTACTCAGTAGTGGTAGTCAGTAGTGGTACTCAGTAGTGGTACTCAGTAGTGGTACTCAGTAGTGGTAGTCAGTAGTGGTACTCAGTAGTGGTACTCACTAGTGGTACTAACTAGTGGTACTCACTAGTGGTACTCACTAGTGGTACTCATTAGTGGTACTAACTAGTGGTACTCAGTAGTGGTACTAAGTAGTGGTACTCAGTAGTGGTACTCAGTAGTGGTACTCAGTAGTGGTACTCACTATTGGTACTAACTAGTGGTACTCACTAGTGGTACTCATTAGTGGTACTAACTAGTGGTACTCAGTAGTGGTACTCAGTAGTGGTACTCAGTAGTGGTACTCAGTAGTGGTACTCACTAGTGGTACTCAGTAGTGGTACTCAGTAGTGGTACTCAGTAGTGGTACTCACTAGTGGTACTCAGTAGTGGTACTCAGTAGTGGTACTCAGTAGTGGTACTCAGTAGTGGTACTAACTAGTGGTACTCAGTAGTGGTACTCAGTAGTGGTACTCAGTAGTGGTACTCACTAGTGGTACTCAGTAGTGGTACTCAGTAGTGGTACTAACTAGTGGTACTCAGTAGTGGTACTCAGTAGTGGTACTCAGTAGTGGTACTCACTAGTGGACCCTAGTGGTACTCAGTAGTGGTACTAACTAGTGGTACTCAGTAGTGGTACTCAGTAGTGGTACTCAGTAGTGGTACTCAGTAGTGGTACTCACTAGTGGTACTAACTAGTGGTACTCACCAGTGGTACTCACTAGTGGTACTCATTAGTGGTACTCACTAGTGGTACTCAGTATGGTACTAGTAGGGGTACTCAGTAGTGGTACTCAGTATTGGTACTCACTAGTGGTACTAACTAGTGGTACTCATTAGTGGTACTCATTAGTGGTACTAACTAGTGGTACTCAGTAGTGGTACTCAGTAGTGGTACTCAGTAGTGGTACTCAGTAGTGGTACTAACTAGTGGTACTCAGTAGTGGTACTCACTAGTGGTACTCAGTAGTGGTACTAACTAGTGGTACTCAGTAGTGGTACTCAGTAGTGGTACTCAGACTAGTGGTACTCAGTAGTGGTACTCAGTAGTGGTACTCAGTAGTGGTACTCACTAGTGGTACTCAGTAGTGGTACTCAGTAGTGGTACTCAGTAGTGGTACTAACTAGTGGTACTCAGTAGTGGTACTCAGTAGTGGTACTCAGTAGTGGTACTAACTAGTGGTACTCAGTAGTGGTACTCACTAGTGGTACTACACTAGTGGTACTCTAGTGTACTAGAGTGGTACTCAGTAGTGGTACTACTAGTGGTACTCATATGTTAGTGGTACTCAAGTGGACCACAGTGGATCAATAGTGGTACTCAGTAGTGGTACTCAGTAGTGGTACTAACTAGTGGTACTCAGTAGTGGTACTCACTAGTGGTACTCAGTAGTGGTACTAACTAGTGGTACTCAGTAGTGGTACTCACTAGTGGTACTCAGTAGTGGTACTCAGTAGTGGTTCTCAGTAGTGGTACTCACTAGTGGTACTCAGTAGTGGTACTAACTAGTGGTACTCAGTAGTGGTACTCACTAGTGGTACTCAGTAGTGGTACTCAGTAGTGGTACTCAGTAGTGGTACTCAGTAGTGGTACTCAGTAGTGGTACTCACTAGTGGTACTCAGTAGTGGTACTCAGTAGTGGTACTCAGTAGTGGTACTAACTAGTGGTACTCAGTAGTGGTACTCACTAGTGGTACTTAGTAGTGGTACTCAGTAGTGGTACTCAGTAGTGGTACTCAGTAGTGGTACTAACTAGTGGTACTCAGTAGTGGTACTCAGTAGTGGTACTCAGTAGTGGTACTCAGTAGTGGTACTCAGTAGTGGTACTCACTAGTGGTACTCACTAGTGGTACTCACAGCTTGTACCACGAAGGGTTACAGTGTCGCCACTGAAGAGTGGCTTAGTATACCTGGAGGTTGTACCGGGGGGTCAACGCCCCCCGCGGCCACGCCCACCTTCACGTCTCCAACAATCAACTCTGATAACCTGAGTGAAAATGTTGATTTTGAGTTCAGTAAAGACTAAGAGAAGTGAATCTATGGTGTTACTTCAGCGTGAAGACATAGCATCACATAATGTGATATTTATGTGAAGAAAAGACAATATGGGAAATATGGAAGTCTACTTAGAAGATGTTTCCTTCACCGGATTGGTAAAGTCTTTGGTGGGCGAAACGTTTTCTTCATAACATACCACAAACATCATACTGTGTCTCGGTATGTTCTATCATTGATAGACATGTGATCTATTTTCTTGTGTGTGAACCGGAGAGCCGGCGGAAGGCCTTGATCACATTACTAAAACTCAAGAGCCAGGAGGAAATTTTTTTTCCATCTCTGCAAAAGAGAACAGTGCCAGAGTTCACTACAGGAGAGTGGTGACACTAGTGCCAGAGTTCACCACAGGACAGTGGTGACACTAGTACCAGAGTTCACCACAGGACAGTGGTGACACTAGTGCCAGAGTTCACCACAGGACAGTGGTGACACTAGTGCCAGAGTTCACCACAGGACAGTGGTGACACTAGTGCCAGAGTTCACCACAGGAGAGTGGTGACACTAGTGTCAGTGTTCACCACAGGAGAGTGGTGACACTAGTGTCAGTGTTCACCACAGGAGAGTGGTGACACTAGTGTCAGTGTTCACCACAGGAGAGTGGTGACACTAGTGTCAGAGTTCACCACAGGAGAGTGGTGACACTAGTGTTAGAGTTCACCACAGGACAGTGGTGACACTAGTGCCAGAGTTCACCACAGGAGAGTGGGGACACTATTGCCAGAATTCACCACAGGAGAGTGGGGACACTAGTGCCAGAGTTCACCACAGGAGAGTGGTGACACGTGTGGCAGTACACTGGGTGCTGAGGAAGTTGTCTCCTGGACCCAGACTGACTACTAGGCCACACTGTGTGTACATGGGGACATGATATCCAGTCACAAGTGGCGTTCTGTAGAGGGAGAGTAGGGTGAAGGAGGGTAGGGTGAAGGAGGGTAGGGTGAAGGAGGGTAGGGTGAAGGAGGGTAGGGTGAAGGAGGGTAGGGTGAAGGAGGGTAGGGTGAAGGAGGGTAGGGTGAAGGAGGGTAGGGTGAAGGAGGGTAGGGTGAAGGAGGTAGGTGAAGATAGGTGAAGGAGGGTAGGGTGAAGGAGGGTAGGGTGAAGGAGGGTAGGGTGAAGGAGGGTAGGGTGAAGGAGGGTAGGGTGAAGGAGGGTAGGGTGAAGGAAGTAAGGTAAGGAGTGAAGGGTAGGGTGAAGGAGGGTAGGGTGAAGGAGGGTAGGGTGAAGGAGAGTATGGTGAAGGAGGGTAGGGTGAAGGAGAGTAAGGTGAAGGAGAGTAAGGTGAAGGAGGGTAGGGTGAAGAGGGTAGGGTGAAGGAGGGTAGGGTGAAGGAGGGTAGGGTGAAGGAGTAGTGAAGGAGTAGGTGAAGGAGAGGGTAAGGGTAGTAAGGAGAGGTAAGGATGAAGGGAGTAAGGTGAAGGAGGGTAGGGTGAAGGAGGGTAGGGTGAAGGAGAGGTAAGGTGAAGGAGGGTAGGGTGAAGGAGGGTAGGAGTTGAAGGAGGGTAGGGTGAAGGAGGGTATGAGTGAAGGAGGGTAGGGTGAAGGAGGGTAGGGTGAAGGAGGGTAGGGTGAAGGAGGATAGGGTGAAGGAGGGTAGGGTGAGGGAGGATAGGGTGAAGGAGGGTAGGGTGAGGGAGGATAGGGTGAAGGAGGGTAGGGTGAAGGAGGGTGAGAGAGTGAAGGAGGGTAGGTAGGGTGAGAGGAGGGTAGGGTGAGGAGGATAGGGTGAAGGAGGTAGGTGAAGGATGTAGGTAGTGAGAGGGTAGGTGAGAGGAGTAAGGATGTGAAGGAGGGTAGGGTGAGAGGAGGATAGGGTGAAGGAGGGTAGGGTGAAGGAGGGTAGGGTGAGGAGGATAGGAGTGGAAGGAGGATAGGGTGAAGGAGGGTAGGGTAGGGGAGGGTAGGGTGAGGAGAGTAAGGTGAAGGAGGTAGGGTGAAGGAGGATAGGTGAAGGAGGGTAGGGTGAGGAGGTGGTGAGGAGTGAAGGAGGATAGGGTGAAGGAGGTAGGGTGAAGGAGGTAGGGTGAGGAGGTAGGGTGAAGAGTAGGTGAAGGAGGGTAGGGTGAGGAGGATGGGTGAAGGAGGGTAGGGTGAGGAGATGGGTGAAGGAGGGTAGGGTGAGGAGGGTAGGGTGAGGAGGATAGGGTGAAGGAGGGTAGGGTGAGAGGTAGGGTGAGGGTAGGTGAAGGAGGGTAGGGTGAGGGAGGATAGGGTGAGGATAGGTGAGGAGGTAGGGTGAAGGAGGGTAGGGTGAAGGAGGGTAGGGTGAGGAGGGTAGGGTGAAGGATAGGTGAAGGAGGGTAGGGTGAGGGAGGATAGGGTGAGGGAGGTAGGTGAGGAGGTGGTGAGGAGGATAGGGTGAAGGAGGGTAGGGTGGGAGGTAGGTGAAGGAGGGTAGGGTGAGGAGGATGGGTGAAGGAGGGTAGGGTGGAAGGAGGGTAGGGTGAGGGGGATAGGGTGAAGGAGGGTAGGTGAGAGGATAGGTGAAGGAGGGTAGGGTGGTGAAGGAGGGTAGGTGAGGAGGATAGGGTGAAGGGAGGGAGTAGGGTGAAGGAGGGTAGGGTGAGGGAGGATAGGGTGAAGGAGGGTAGGGTGAGGGAGGATAGGGTGAAGGAGGGTAGGGTGAAGGAGGGTAGGGTGAGGGAGGATAGGGCGAAGGAGGGTATGGTGAGGGAGGATAGGGCGAAGGAGGGTATGGTGAGGGAGGATAGGGCGAAGGAGAAAGGAAGACAACGCTTGTTTACGGATGTGGAAAATAGAAGATACGATCAGATTGATGAATACTGTGTATGTATGTATGTGTGTGTGTATGTATGTGTGTGTGTGTATGTATGTGTGTGTATGTATGTATGTGTGTGTATGTATGTGTGTGTGTGTGTATGTATGTGTGTATGTATGTATGTGTGTGTATGTACGTGTGTGTGTGTATGTATGTATGTGTGTGTATGTACGTGTGTGTGTGTATGTGTATATTCACCGATATATATTTGCAGGGCTAGATTCTCCAACTCCTGGTCCCAGTTCTCAGACTACAATCGCTGGGTTCGATCCTGGGTCGGGTGTATGTTTCCTTACACGTGTTGCCCACGATCACCTACCAGTAAATAGGTACCTGGGCGCTAGGTGACTATTGCGGACATCTGGAGAAGAGCAAATGACTGGAAAAACGCACAAACAAGGTTGAGGGACTGACCACCTCAAATACTATTTCTCCAAGGTTAATGGACTGATTACATCATCTTTATTCCACTACTACATCTGCTGCCTCTGTATGTGACTGAAGAAGTCTACTGTGCAGGAGAAACGTTTAAAAAATATAGCTACCCAACTATAGCACATTTCTTATCCCTCCCTCGTAGTCCACCACCTCAGACACCTGGACACCACCTCAGATACCTGGACACTACCTCAGACGCCTGGACACCATATCAGACACCTGGACACCACCTCAGACACCGCCTCAGACACCTGGACACCACCTCAGACACCTGGACACCACCTCAGATACCTGGACACTACCTCAGACGCCAGGACACCATCTCAGACACCTGGACACCACCTCAGACACCGCCTCAGACACCTGGACACCACATCAGACACCGCCTCAGACACCTGGACACTACCTCAGACGCCTGGACACCTTCTCAACCACCTGGACACCACCTCAGACACCGCCTCAGATACCTGGACACCACCTCAGACACCTGGACACCACCTCAGACACCAGGACACCACCTCATACACCACCTCAGACACCTGGACACCACCTCAGACACCTGGACACCACCTCAGACACCTGGACACCACCCCAGACACCTGGACATCCAAGACACATTTTCACTTCTTTCCTTGTTGGATTTACCTGTAAATATCTCTCACTGTTGTCTTAAGAAAGTTGAATTGCAGCTCTTCAGCCTCTAGAGAGTTTTGAGGTACAGGTACTGTTTCTCTTGGGACACAGAGGGATACCTTTCTCGTATTGTTAAGTTACAGGAGGCTGGTGTTAGGGGATACAGAGGATAACTCTCTCGGATCACTGAGTTACAGGAGGCTGGTGTTATGCCAGGAGTATACCTGGAGGGAGCCTCGGGGGCCAACGCTCACGCGGCTCAGTCCGTGACCAGGCCTTATGGTGAATCAGAGCCTGAACAACCAGGCTGTTACTGCTGGCCGCACGTAAACCGACATACAAGCCACAGCGCGGCTGGTCAGGTACTGACTTTAGGTGTCTGTCCAGCTCCTTCTTGAAGACAGCCAGGGGTCTATTGGTAATCTCCTTTATGTATGCTGGGGGGCAGTTGAACAGTCTTGGGCCCCTGACACCTTGTTGTCTCTTAGTGTACTCGTGGCGCCCCTGCTTTTCATTCGGAGGGGATGTTGCATCTCCTGCCGAGTCTTTTGCTTTAGTAAAGAGTGATTTTCGTGTGCAGATTTGGGACTAGTTCCTCTATGATTTTGCAAGTGTATATTATCATGTATCTTTCTCAACTGTGGTCCAGGGAGTACAAATCAAGGGACTTCAACCGTTCCCAGTAATTTAGGTGCTTTATCGTACTTACACGTGCCGTGAAAGTTCTCTGTATATTCTCAAGGTCTGCAATTTCACCTGCCTTGAAAGGGGCCGTTAGTGTACAGCAATATTCCAACCTAGAGAGAACAAACGATTTGCATCGCTTGTTCTCTCTTGGCATCTCTAGTTTTGAAGTTTCTCATTATCCATCCTATCATTTTCCAAGCAGATGTGGTAGATATATTGTTGTGATCTTTGAAATTGAGATCCTCTGACATTATCACTCCCAGGTCTTTCACATTAGTTTCTTGCTCTTTTGTGTGGTTAGAATTTGTTTATACTCCGATACAGTTTTAATTTCCTCGGAGTAATTGAACTTGATATTGTTTTCTGCGGCCCATTTAAAAATTTGGGTGATGACCGCTTGGAGATCTGCAGTGTCTTCGATGGTGGACACTGTCATCCAAATTCGGGAATCATCTGCAAAGGAAGACACGGTGCTGTGGCTTACAGCCCTGTGTTTGTCAGATATGAGGATAAGGAACAGAATGGGGGCGAGTACTGTGCCTTGTGGAACAGAGCTTTTCACTGTAGCCGCCTCAGACTTTACTCTGTTCTGTTTGTTAGGAAGTTATAGATCTATCTACCAATTTTTCCTGTTATTCCTTTTTCACGCATTTTGTATGCTATTACACCATGGTCACACTTGAAGGCTTTCGTAAAGTCTGTATATACATCTGCTATTTGTTTAGCCTCCAGAGCATCTAAGACCATGTCATAGTTGGTATAGACAGGAGCGACCTGCTCGAAACCCATGCTGCCCTGGGTTGTGCAACAGATGGGTATCTAAGTGGGTGGGGATCTTCCTTCTTAGAACCCTTTCAAAGATTTGTATGATGTGGGGACGTTAGTGCTATCGGTCTAATTCTTCGCAACTGCTTTACGGCTTCCTTTGTGGAGTGAGGCGATATATATTGTTTTTAGTGAGTGCGGGATGACCCCCATGTCCATGCTCCCTCTCCATAGAATGCCTAAGGCACGTGAAAGGGGATACAGGGGATACCTCACTCAGGGATCACTGAGGTACAGGAGGATAGTGTCATGGGATACAGGGGGATACCTTTCTCTCTCTCTCGGATCACTGAAATACAGGAGGCTGGTGTTATGGGATACAGGGAGATACCTCTGTCTGGGATCACTGAGGTACAGGAGGCTGGGTAATAAGACTTATGGTTTTCTTATACTCAAAGTATCTCAGAATGAATTTCCAGAGCTTGCATGAGCACCTTCCTGCATGACGGACTCTGACAGGGTAACACAGAGCTGACTCTGTTCCCACTGTGTAACAATCATATAGGATAGGGCAACAGCACACTGCTGATATATCCAATCTTTGCTTTAATAAGAAGTGAGTACATTAGTAATAATAATAAAATAATAATAATAATAATAATAATAATAATAATAACAAATTATTGTTATTATAATATCATTATTGTTATTATAATATCATTATTGATTATTATTATTGTAACTACTGATACTTTGAATACAGATCCTGTACTCACCTAATTGTGATTTTAGGGGTCGATTCATAGCTCATGGCTTCGCCTCTTCACTGGTAACTATTAGGTCCACTCTCTCCCTGCTCCATGAGCTTTATCATACGTCTTCTTAAACCTATGTATGGATTCTGCCTCCACTACATCACTCTCCAGATTGTTCCACTTCCTGACAACTCTATGGCTGAAGAAATACTTCCTAACATCCCTGTGACTCATCTGAGTTTTCAACTTCCAGTTGTGACCCCTTGTTGTTGTGTCAATTCCACTCTGTATTTTACATGCTGTTATCATGTCTCCCCTATTCTTCCTGTCTTTTAGTGTCTTCAGGTTGAGTTCCCTTAACCTCTTCTCTTGCTTCTAGTGCTAACTTCAGCCTAGATGTGACTGCAGGGTTCGAATCACAGCTCCAGGTCCCGCCTCTTAGCTCATATCGACTGGCTTTAGCGATGTCTTGGGTGGGAAGAGAGTCAATTGTCTGTTATTAAGAGTGAGAGAGGTGGTTCAGTGTTGTCCGGGCTCGGTGATGGCTCCTTAACTACTGTCCCTCTTAGTGAGGTCATTAGGCCGGCCGGGTGCACGCCCCGGGGTCACGGTCAAGGTCAAGGCTCATTAGTGATACTTAGAGATTAACTTAATGAGAGAGAGAGAGAGAGAGAGAGAGAGAGAGAGAGAGAGAGAGAGAGAGAGAGAGAGAGAGAGAGAGAGAGAGAGAGAGAGAGAGAGAGAGAGAGAACAAACTAATCACGTCTTGCTCTTCCTCCTCCCTCTGTTCCTCTCCACCTCCTCCCTCTGTTCCTCTCCACCTCCTCCCTCTGTTCCTCTCCACCTTCTCTCTCTGTTCCTCTCCACCTCTTCCCTCTGTTCCTCTCCACCTTCTCTCTCTGTTCCTCTCCACCTTCTCTCTCTGTTCCTCTCCATCTCCTCCCTATGTTCCTTTCCACCTCCTCCCTCTGTTCCTCTCCACCTACTCCCGTTCTTCACTACTTTTCTCCTTCTATTCCTTCTTTCTAGTTCTTCATTATCTCCCCAAATTTGCTTCAGCGAACACCTGTTTGATCCAAGGAATAAGAGTAGATCCACTTCATGAAATCAAGGTCTGTAGATAAATGGTCCAAAGAACCGACAAGTTGATAAATTAGACACATGTGCAAGTGCTGCACATGTGTCTAATTTATCAACTTGTCGGTTCTCTGAATCATTGATCTACCTTCATGTCTGACACAGCAACATGTTGGGATCTTGACTTGTCAAGTGTGGCCACCTGCAACTGCTGCACCTCACCTGCCTACACTATATAAGCCAAGTTTTGGAACATATGTTGTATTCTTTTCAAGATTGATGGACTGATTACATCGACTCCAGGTTGAGGGACTGATTACCTCAAACTTCTCCTGTTCTTCACGATTCTCCTTTGTATGGACTGATGAAGCCACTGTGTGGCAAACGTTTCCTCAAAGATACCCAAGTGTTGCATATGTGTCTAATTTATCATCTCAAGGTGTGTTGGGTAGCAACAAGGCACCCTCCTCTTACAGGAAGGTCAGTCTTGAAGACTCTTGCGCCTCTTGTGCCAGTATTTCATGCATCTGCTGGTAGCAGGATGAAGAGTCTTGGGCCACGCATGTTGACACAGTGTTCTTTTACTATACCCATGGCTCCCCTCCTTTTCACCGAGTTTATTCTACACATTTTTACATATGTGGTAGTGCAATAAGATCACAGTAAACAGGTGATATCACATCATGCAACACAACCACGGGTCCTTGATAATGTGAGAAATAACGAAAGCTCTTGGATGTTCCCTTTTGGGGCCTAGTTAATAGGCCTTTTGTGCATCCATATGTTCTTACGCTACCGTCCACAGGATGGATATGGACGCACAATAAACTAACAACTTCGGTGGCAAAATCTAAAAATCTTGGAAGTTCACTACTTTTCCACAGTGGTTATTTTGCATATGGGATAGCGTTTTGTTTGTCAGGAAAAAAAGGAAGAAACTTTCTCCAGTCGCATCTGCTAGAAAAATGACAGGATGGAGAACCTTCAAAACCAGGGATGCCAAGCCCATGTTGACACTTTTCAGGTCGCTTGTTCTATCTAGGCTGAAATACTGCTGCACACTAACTGCACCTTTCAAGGCGGGTGAAATTGCTGACCTAGAAAATGTACAGAGAACCTTCACGGCACGCATAACTGTGATAAACCACCTCAATTACTGGGAACGCTTGAAGTTCCTAAACCTGTACTCCCTGGAATGCAGGCGGGAGAGATACATTATAATATACACGTGGAAAATCCTAGAGGGATTAGTACCAAACTTGCACACGAGAGTCACTCCCTACGAAAGCAAAAGACTCGGCAGACGATGTAACATCCCCCAATGAAAAGCAGGGTGCCACTAGCACGTTGAGAGACAACACAATAAGTGTCAGGGGCCCAAGACTGTTCAACTGCCTCCCAGCATACATAAGGGGGATTACCAATAGACCCCTGGCTGTCTTCAAGCAGGCACTGGACAGGCACCTAAAGTCGGTACCTGACCAGCCAGGCTGTGGTTCGTACGTCGGACAGCGTGCGGCCAGCAGTAACAGCCTGGTTGATCAGGTTCTGATCCACCATGAGGCCTGGTCACAGATCGGGCCGCGGGGGCGTTGACCCCGGAACTCTCTCCAGGTAAACTCCAGGTAAGTCATGTGATGATTCACTCAGTGGAGTTTTTGGTCAATTTGACCTTAAAAAAAGTAAAGATGACATTATAACATATATTTTATTTTCATTGTCCCGGGTCTCTGACTGGTGGGAGGTGTTATGGCTGTGTACAGGAAGCTGGACACCTGACCCGCGTATATTACCATAAACTATGGTACAGGTGGGGTTAGAACCCATGGTGAGTGAGAGCCATGTCTCTCTCTGTTCTCCGGTGCAGAGACAATATTGAGTGAACACACGATTCCAGGAGTGGGGGACTGATTACCTCAAACACTTGCTCTCCTTACACTGCTACTGTTCCTTATCTCACTGCTACTGCTCCTCACCTCACTGCTACTGTTCCTCACCTCACTGCTACTGTTCCTTATCTCACTGCTACTGTTCCTTATCTCACTGCTACTGCTCCTCACCTCACTGCTACTGTTCCTCACCTCACTGCTACTGTTCCTTATCTCACTGCTACTGTTCCTTATCTCACTGCTACTGCTCCTCACCTCACTGCTACTGCTCCTCACCTCACTGCTACTGCTCCTCACCTCACTGCTACTGCTCCTCACCTCACTGCTACTGCTCCTCACCTCACTGCTACTGCTCCTCATCTCACTGCTACTGCTCCTCACCTCACTGCTACTGCTCCTCACCTCACTGCTACTGCTCCTCACCTCACTGCTACTGCTCCTCACCTCACTGCTACTGCTCCTCATCTCACTGCTACTGCTCCTCACCTCACTGCTATTGCTCCTCACCTCACTGCTACTGCTCCTCACCTCACTGCTATTGCTCCTCACCTCACTGCTACTGCTACTTACCTCACTGCTACTGCTACTTACCTCACTGCTACTGCTACTTACCTCACTGCTACTGCTCCTCACCTCACTCCTACTGCTCCTCACCTTACTGCTACTGCTCCTCACCTCACTGCTACTGCTCCTCACCTCACTGCTACTGCTCCTCACCTCACTGCTACTGCTCCTCACCTCTCACAAGCGCCTCATATGTCACCTCTACTTTCACCTTCCCTTTACACTCACTATATCTTCCCCTCATGTCTTCCCTACATCTCTCATGTCTCCTCACCACCCCTCATGTCTCCTACATCCCTCACGTCTCACATACACCCCTGTCCTCTCCCCTCGTCTGGTCACCCCTTCTCCCCTTAGAGAGGGGTGAGGGGCGCTGTAGGGTGGACCATTAAAGAGGCAGGAGCCCCACCCGGGCTGTCAGTAGACATCAACCACGCCCAGCATCAAACCCTCCACAAATACCTCTCCCCCTTCCCCCTAGTCTTTCTCCCCCTCACTCTCCCCTTTCTATCGTTCTTCTCCCCTCACCTAATTCTCTCTTCCACTCCTCTCATTTCATTCTACCCCTCCTCTCTCTCTCTTTCTCTCTCTTTATTTACCCTCTCGTTACTTCCCTCCAATCTTCTGTCTACGATATCATAAAAATGGTTATAATCATAGCCATGATTTTTAAAGGGGTGGACAGGTAAGCCAGCTGAAAGTCTCGGTCAGATGGCCAAAAGCTCCAGCTGTGGGTCATCACATGACTAAGACCCGCGTCAGGAAACACTTGTCCTGTTTCCTGACAAATCTTACCTAGTATAACCTTTCTACGATACCCTCGTCTCCCCTCCCTTCGCTGTCAAGGTATCCTTTCTCTTTCTCTGCTTTCCTTCCATTCCTCCCCACCCACAACATTCTCCGCCTCTCCTCCCCACCCAGAAGATTCTCCGCCTCTCCTCCCCACCCACAAGATTCTCCGCCTCTCCTCCCCACCCAGAAGATTCTCCGCCTCTCCTCCCCACTCACAAGATTCTCCGCCTCTCCTCCCCACCCACGACATCAGTCATTAACAAATAAGAACACCCTCAGATGCAATACTCGCCCCAATTCAGGTCTCAGTACCAGTCCCAGTATTGGCCCTCTTACTGGTCTTAGTACTGGTCCAGCACTGGTCCCACAAGGACCAGTGCTGGACCATCCGTACTCCAGAGACGTTAGTCTCTCCTTCCTTACAGAGTTTACCTGGTCCACAGAAACACTGTACCCACGACCACAATCTGTCCACACAGTGTCGTTTAAACCTAATTCAAGTCTGCATAAATAATTAATTACGATTATGACCAGCTATAAACATGTAAATAGTTCATTGCTACAGTACCTTGTTTAGTTATCAGAACTTTGTGGCCCAGTCCCTGGACCCATTAAGTACCTTTGTAATCTTTTGATTACTGCCCACACCATGGGTATGGTGTGACTACCACCCACACCATGGGTATGGTGTGACTACCACCCACACCATGGGTATGGTGTGACTACCACCCACACCATGGGTATGGTGTGACTACCACCCACACCATGGGGAATCATAAGGTGATATGTTACTATAACGTCACCATTATCAATCACGATCTGTCTGTGTAAGCCATTGGTCAGTGTCAATGATCATTACTATGTATTCCATTGTGTCGTTTTATACCATTATTTCACCATGGATGGTGTGACTACATCAACACCATGGGTATGGTGACTCACCCACCATGGGTATGGTGTGACTACCATCAACACCATGGGTATGGTCATAAAAAGATATTAAACTAAAAACTAACTCTAACTCTCTTGTCTTACAGTGTCGAATGTCTTCTTGTCAGTAATGGAAGATGCAGTCACTCCACCTCTCTCTCTCTCTCTCTCTCTCTCTCTCTCTCTCTCTCTCTCTCTCTCTCTCTCTCTCTCTCTCTCTCTCTCTCTCTCTCTTCTCTCTCTCTCTCTCTCTCCCCCTGACGTGCTGTAATATTATATTCACGGGAAGAGGTAAAGCTGTATGGGGTCACACAGCGCCTGGGTAATGGGAACAACTAAGTTTGATACGAGGAAAGGAAGGACAGATCCGGTGCTCTGGATCAAGAGCCCTTCACCAGGCTCAAGAAACCTCCCTTGAGGAAAATATATTCATGTATTAGTCATCCCTGAAGACTGTTAAGAAGGACACAAATGCAATAATTGACATTATTGTGGCACGTTTCTCTAGAGCTTTGTCAAGCCTTACAACTACATGGACAAAGGTTATATATGTTGGTGAGGTGTAATACTAGTGGTTGTAGTAGTGACATGTTGTAGTAGTAGTAGTAATACAATAAGGTAGAACAATAACTTGCATGGTAAGGTGATATAGTATTACTTGGTAGTATAAAAATATGGTGACAAATATTTCAGTAGAGTGTATTAAGAAGACCGTAGCAGAGTTCCACCTCCGATGTAGCTTGTGTGTATTAAGTGATGACTATGTGATGGTAGGTTTACTGTTTTCAGAGGATTCTGCAAGATTTCAGAGATGGTAAGGCCTTTGTTTTGTTTAATAGTGTTAGAAACAGCGATAAGTCTGTTCAGGCAGGTTCTACTTCATGTGATGTTTTGAATTTGTGGTATTAGCAGGAGATGTTCTTAGTCCAATGTATTAATGTTTCATTGAGGTCTGCACAGTATTTATGTGGTAAACAGCAGAACCTTGTAACATTTAATGCAGTGTTAGAACGCGATAAGCCTGAACAATGCTTGCGTCCGATATTCCACCGTGATGAAATTCGGTGACCTGCAGACAGCTGGTCTGGAGGTACAGCAACACAGATAACCGCTGTTCATGAGGACACGCCACAGTTGCTGGGGTGAAACAGCAAGACACACCGAAACACATTAAGCCTGGCTGGAGGTACACACAACAGCAGCACAGTTGCTGGACTACACGCAATCACAGCCTGGCCTGGAGGTACACCAACACACATCACAACACAGCCTGGCCTGGAGGTACACCAACAAACAGCAACCACAGCCTGGCCTGAGGCACACGCAACACAGCCTGGCCTGGAGGTACACGAAACTGCCTAGACACCAACACACACGCAACACAACCTGGCCTGGAGGTACACGCAACACAGCCTATGATCACACGCAACACAGCCTGGGTGGAGGTACACCAACAACAGCACACGCAACACAACCTGGCCTGGAGGTACACGAACACACAACACAGCCTGGCCTGGAGGTACACAAACAGCCTGGCCTGAGTACACCAACACACTGGCAACACGCAACACAGCCTGGCCTGGAGGTACACGCAACACACACAACACACGCAACACACCTGGAGTGGAGGTACACGCAACACAGCACACGCAACACAACCTGGCCTGGAGGTACACGCAACACACACAACACAGCCTGGCCTGGAGGTACACGCAACACACGCAACACAGCCTGGCCTGGAGGTACACGCAACACAGCACACGCAACACAGCCTGGCCTGGAGGTACACGCAACACAGCACGCACACGCAACACAGCCTGGCCTGGAGGTACACGCAACACACGCAACACAGCCTGGCCTGGAGGTGTTATGATTGGCTTCGACCAATATCAGTATGAATACCGGATGAATTACGTTACGTGGTTAATCAAATCAAAATAGAATTTTATTCCTTCATACTAATCTACAAATGGCCGGCCCGATGGTGTTTGTCCAGCCCAGAACGGCGTAACAACCCCTGCTCACCCACCTCCTAAAATGACCCTTGCCACCACACCACGGAGGGACCAAAGTCGAGACTCGGAGGAATGAGACTTCATACGCCCCTCTGGTTCGCTCAGTTTGATGTGATAGATTTTGGTGAGGAAGAACCGGCCATTTTGAGCTCTGTGCCCCAGAGCCACAAGGGCGAAAATGGCGCCCGGATGACGAAGTGGAGGATGTTATTAAGATATTGGACGATAATGGTCGTGGCTAGAATAAGGGAGGAGGGGTTAAGGGAGGAGGGGTAAAGGGAGGAGGGGTTAAGGGAGGAGGGGTTAAGGGAGGAGGGGTTAAGGGAGGAGGGGTTAAGGGAGGAGGAGTTAAGGGAGGAGGTGTTAAGGGAGGAGGTGTTAAGGGAGGAGGGGTTAAGGGAGGAGGGGTTAAGGGAGGGGGGTTAAGGGAGGAGGGGTTAAGGGAGGAGGTGTTAAGGGAGGAGGTGTTAAGGGAGGAGGGTTAAGAGAGGAGGGGTTAATTGAGGAGGGGTTAAGGGAGGAGGGGTTAAGGGGAGGAAGGGTTAAGGGAGGAGGGGTTAAGGGAGGAAGGGTTAAGGAAGGAGGGGTTAAGGGAGGAGGGGTTAAGGGAGGAGGGGTTAAGGGAGGAGGGGTTAAGGGAGGAAGGGTTAAGGGAAGAGGGGTTAAGGAAGGAGGGGTTAAGGGAGGAGGGGTTAAGGAAGGAGGGGTAATTGAGGAGGGGTTAATGAGGAGAGGTTAAGGGAGGAGGGGTTAAGGAGGAGGGGTTAAGGAGGAGGGTTAAGGGAGGAGGGGTTAGGAGGAGGGTTAAGAGGAGGGTTAGGAGGAGGTTAGGGAGGAGGGGTTAGGAGGAGGGTTAAGGGAGGAGGGTTAAGGGAGGAGGGGTTAAGGGAGGAGGGGTTAAGGGAGGAGGGTTAATGGAGGAGGGTTAAGGGGAGGGTTAAGGAGAGGGTTAAGGGAGGAGGGGTTAAGAGGAGGGTTAAGGAGGAGGGTTAAGGGAGGAGGGGTTAATGAGGAGGTTAGGAGGAGGGTTAAGGGAGGAGGGGTTAAGGAAGGAGGGTTAAGGGAGGAGGGTTAAGGGAGGAAGGGTTAAGGGAGGAGGGGTTAAGGAGGAGGGTTAAGGGAGGAGGGGTTAAGGAGGAGGTTAAGGGAGAGGGGTTAAGGAGGGGGTTAGAGGAGGAGGGGTTAAGGAGGAGGTTAAGGGAGGAGGGGTTAAGGGAGGAGGGGTTAAGGGAAGGAGGGGTTAAGGGAGGAGGGTTAAGAGGAGGGTTAAGGAGGAGGGTTAATGAGGAGGGTTAAGGAGGGGGGTTAAGGAGGAGGGGTTAAGGGAGGAGGGGTTAAGGAGGAGGGGTTAAGGAGGAGGGTTAAGGAGGAGGGTTAAGGGAGGAGGGGTTAAGGGAGGAGGGGTTAAGGAGGAGGGGTTAAGGGAGGAGGGGTTAAGGGAGGAGGGTTAAGGAGGAGGGGTTAAGGAGGAGGGTTAAGGGAGGGGGTTAAGGAAGGAGGGTTAAGGGAGGAGGGGTTAAGGGAGGAGGGGTTAAGGGAGGAGGGTTAAGGGAGGGGTTAAGGAGGAGGGGTTAAGGGAGGAGGGGTTAAGGGAGGAGGGGTTAAGGGAGGAGGGGTTAAGGAGGAGGGGTTAAGGAGGAGGGGTTGAAGGGAGGAGGGGTTAAGGGAGGAGGGGTTAAGGAGGAGGGGTTAAGGAGGAGGGTTAAGGAGGGGGTTAGAGGAGGAGGGGTTAAGGAAGGAGGTAGGAGGTTAGGGAGGAGGGGTTAAGGGAGGAGGGGTTAGGGGAGGAGGGTTAAGGAGGAGGGTTAGGAGAGGGGTTAAGGGAGGAGAGGGGTTGAGGGAGGAGGGTTAGAGGGGGTTAGGGAGAGTAGGAGGGGTTATAGGGAGGAGGGGTTAAGAGGGAGGGGTTAAGGGAGGAGGGTTAAGGAGGAGGGTTAAGGGAGGAGAGGTTAAGGGAGGAGGGGTTGAATGGAGGAGGGGTTGAGGGTAGGAGGGTTAAGGAGGAGGGGTTAAGGGAGGAGGGTTAAGGAGGAGGGTTAAAGGGAGGAGGGGTTGAGGGAGAGGTTAGGAGAGGGTTAAGGGAGGAGGGGTTGAGGGAGGAGGGGTTAAGGGAGGAGGGGTTGAGGGTTAGGGAGGAGGGTTAAGGGAGGAGGGGTTAGAGGGTAGGAGGAGGGTTAAGGGAGGAGGGGTTAAGGGAGGAGGGGTTTAGGGAGGAGGGGTTGAGGGAGGAGGGTTGGGAGGGTTGAGGAGTAGGAGGGGTTAAGGGAGGAGGGGTTGAGGGAGGAGGGGTTGAGGGAGGAGGGGTTGGAGGGAGGGGTAGGAGGTTGAGGATGGAGGGGTTAAGGGAGGAGGGGTTGAAGGAGGAGGCTACAGAGTTAGGGAGGAGGTGAAGGAGAGGTATAAAGATTAGGAGGAGGTTAAGAAGTTGAGGAGAGTTAGGAGAGGTTGGTTAAGGAGTTGAAGTAGGGTTAACGAGGAGGTTGAAGGACAAGGATTAAGAGTGTTAGTTGATGTAGTGTGTTGACTCACGTGACTAGTTGTATATAGTGTCTCACCTAGTGTACTCCAGTTGTACTCACCTAGTTGTACTCCACACTAGTTCAGTGACTCACCTAGTTGTACTCACCTAGTTGTACTCACTAGTTGTACTCACGTAGTTGTACTCACCTAGTTGTACTCACTAGTGTACTCACTAGTGTACTCACTAGTTGTACTCACCTAGTTGTACTCACCTAGTTTATCACCTAGTTGTATCACCTAGTTGTACTCACCTAGTTGTACTCACCTAGTTGTACTCACTAGTTGTACTCACCTAGTTGTACTCACCTAGTTGTACTCACTAGTTGTCTCACCTAGTTGTACTCACCTAGTTGTACTCACCTAGTTGTACTCACCTAGTTGTACTCACCTAGTTGTACTCACTAGTTGTACTCACCTAGTTGTACTCACCTAGTTGTACTCACCTAGTTGTACTCACTAGTTACCCAGTTGTACATTTCCACCTGTTGTACTCACCTAGTTGTACTCACCTAGTTGTACTCACCAGTTGTACCACCTAGTTGTACTCACTAGTTGTACTCACCTAGTTGTACTCACCTAGTTGTACTCACCTAGTTGTACTCACCTGTTGTACTCACTAGTTGTACTCACTGTGTACTCACTAGTTGTACTCACCTAGTTGTACTCACCTAGTTTACTCCCTAGTTGTACTCACTAGTTGTACTCACCTAGTTGTACTCACCTAGTTGTACTCACCTAGTTGTACTCACCTAGTTGTACTCACCTAGTTGTACTCACCTAGTTGTACTCACCTAGTTGTACTCACTAGTTGTACTCACCTAGTTGTACTCCCCTAGTTGTACTCACCTAGTTGTACTCCCCTAGTTGTACTCACCTAGTTGTACTCACCTAGTTGTACTCCCCTAGTTGTACTCACCTAGTTGTACTCACCTAGTTGTACTCACCTAGTTGTACTCACCTAGTTGTACTCACCTAGTTGTACTCACCTAGTTGTACTCACCTAGTTGTACTCACCTAGTTGTACTCACCTAGTTGTACTCACCTAGTTGTACTCACCTAGTTGTACTCACCTAGTTGTACTCACCTAGTTGTCACTCCCTAGTTGTACTCACCTAGTTGTACTCACCTAGTTGTACTCACCTAGTTGTACTCACCTAGTTGTACACTAGTGACTCACCTAGTTGTACTCACCCTAGTTGTACTCACCTAGTTGTACTCACCTAGTTGTACTCACCTAGTTGTACTCACCTAGTTGTACTCAACCTAGTTGTACTCACCTAGTTGTACTCACCTAGTTGTACTCACCTAGTTGTACTCCTAGTTACTCCTAGTTGTACTCACTAGTTGTACTCCCCTAGTTGTACTCACCTAGTTGTACTCACCTAGTTGTACTCACCTAGTTGTACTCACCTAGTTGTACTCACCTAGTTGTACTCACCTAGTTGTACTCACCTAGTTGTACTCACCTAGTTGTACTCACCTAGTTGTACTCACCTAGTTGTACTCACCTAGTTGTACTCACCTAGTTGTACTCACCTAGTTGTACTCACCTAGTTGTACTCACCTAGTTGTACTCACCTAGTTGTACTCACCTAGTTGTACTCACCTAGTTGTAATCTCACCTAGTTGTACTCACCTAGTTGTACTCAGCCTAGTTGTACTCACCTAGTTGTACTCACCTAGTTGTACTCACCTAGTTGTACTCACCTAGTTGTACTCACCTAGTTGTACTCACCTAGTTGTACTCAGCTAGTTGTACTCAGCTAGTTGTACTCACCTAGTTGTACTCACCTAGTTGTACTCAGCTAGTTGTACTCACCTAGTTGTACTCACCTAGTTGTACTCACCTAGTTGTACTCAGCTAGTTGTACTCAGATAGTTGTACTCACCTAGTTGTACTCACCTAGTTGTACTCACCTAGTTGTACTCACCTAGTTGTACTCACCTAGTTGTGGTTGCAGGGGTCGAGTCATAGCTCCTGGCCCCGCCTCTTCACTGGCCGCTACTGGGTCACTCTCCCTGCGCAATGAGCTTTATCATACCTCTCCTTAAAGCTATGTATGGATCCTGCCTCCACTACATCACTTCCCAGACTATTCCACTTCCTGACAACTCTATGACTGAAGAAATACTTCCTAACATCCCTGTGATTCATCTGAGTCTTCAACTTCCAACTGTGTCCCCTTGTTGCTGTGTCCCATCTCTGGAACATTCTGTCTCTGTCAACCTTGTCGATTCCTCTCAGTATTTTATATGTCGTTATCATGTCTTCCCTATCTCTCCTGTCCTCCAGTGTCGTCAGGTGGTCCATTTCCCTTAACCTCTCCTCGTAGGACATACCCCTTAGCTCCGGGACTAGTCTTGTTGCAAACCTTTGCACTTTCTCTAGTTTCCTTACATTCTTGGCTAGGTGAGGGTTCCAAACTGGTGCTGCATACTCCAGTATGGGCCTAACGTACACAGTGTACAGGGTCCTGAATGACTCCTTATTAAGATGTCGGAATGCTGTTCTTAGGTTTGCTAGGCGTCCGTATGCTGCAGCAGTTATTTGGTTGATGTGCGCCTCAGGAGATGTGCCTGGTGTTATACTCACACCAAGATCATTTTCCTTGAGTGAGGTTTATAGTCTCTGGCCCCCTAAACTATACTCCGTCTGTGGTCTTCTTTGCCCTTCCCCAATCTTCATGACTTTGCACTTGGTGGGGTTGAATTCCAGGAGCCAGTTGCTGGACCAGGCTTGCAGCCTGTCCAGATCCCTCTGTAGTTCTGCCTGGTCCTCTTCCGATTGAATTCTTCTCATCAACTTCACATCATCTGCAAACAGGGACACTTCGGAGTCTATTCCTTCTGTCATGTCGTTCACAAATACCAGAAACAGCACCGTTCCTAGGAATCATCCCTGTGGACACCCCGCTTGTTACAGGCACCCACTCTGACACCTCGCCACGTACCATGACTCGCTGTTGTCTTCTTGACAGGTATTCCCTGATCCATTGTAGTGCCTTCCTTGTAATCCTTGCCTGGTCCTCCTGCTTTTGCACTAATCTCTTGTGTGGAACTGTGTCAAACGCCTTCTTACAGTTTAAGAAAATGCAGTCTACCCACCCCTCTCTCTCTTGTCTTACTGCCGTCACCCTGTCATAGAACTCCAGTAGGTTTGTGATGCAGGATTCCCATCCCTGAAACCGTGTTGGCCGTCGTTGATAACATAAGAACATAAGAAAAAAGGAACACTGCAGCAGGCCTACTGGCCCATGCGAGGCAGGTCCATCACTCCCCGGCTTAGACCTGACTACCTGGAGTTTACCTGACCACCTGGAGTTAACCCTCTCCAGGTAAACTCCAGGTAGTCAGGTCACTTCCACTTAAGGAATTAGTACGGCATCTGACCTAGTAGCACAAGCTAGTCAGGTCCAACTCACACCCACCCACACCCACTCATGTATTTATCTAACCTATTTTTAAAACTACACAACGTCCCAGCCCCTATGACGGTACTCGGGAGTTTGTTCCACTCATCCACAACTCTATTACCAAACCAGTGCTTTCCTATATCCTTCCTGAATCTGAACTTTTCCAACTTGAAACCATTGCTGGGAGTCCTGTCTTGGCTGGATATTTTCAGCACTCTATTTACATCCCCTTTATTAATTCCTGTTTTCCATTTATACACCTCAATCCTATCTCCCCTAATTCTACGCCTTTCTAGAGAGTGCAGATTCAGGGCCCTCAGTCTATCATCATAGGGAAGATTTCTGATACATAGGATCAACTTTGTCATCCTCCTCTGTACGTTTTCCAGTGCATTTATATCCATTCTGTAATACGGTGACCAAAACTGTGCAGCATAATCTAAATGAGGCCTAACCAAAGATATATAGAGTTGAAGAACAACCTGAGGACTCCTATTATTTATGCTTCTTGATATGAAGCCAAGGATTCTGTTAGCTTTATTGCGAACACTTATGCACTGTTGTCTTGGTTTCAGATTACTATTAACCAGAACTCCTAAATCCTTCTCGCAATCACAAGTAATAAGATCTACATTATTCAGTTTATATGTGGCATGGTTATTGTCCTGTCCAACATTTTGAACTTTGCATTTGTCCACATTAAACTGCATCTGCCACTTCTCCGACTACTGCATCAGTCTATTCAAATTATCCTGAAGTGCTCTAATGTCCTCATTAGAATGAATTGGACGGCCTATTTTGGTGTCATCAGCAAATTTGCTAATGTTGATATTTATTCCCTCATCTATGTCGTTTATGTAAATTGTAAACAACAGGGGGCCCAAAACTGACCGGCCACTTTCCTCACTCTAGCTATATTATATGATCATTCTTCTATTAATTATATTATTGGTCATCCCTTCTATTAACTATAATATTGGTCATCCCGTCTTTGAAATATATTATCGCTCATCTCGTGTATTAACTATATTATTGGACATCCCGTCTTTGAAATATATTATCGGTAATCTCGTGTATTAACTATATTATTGGACGTCCCGTCTATTAACTATAGCATTATGACGTCACGTCTATTTTAGCATACTAGCTTTCTTAAGAGCTCTACTTGAGTTTTTCCTGAAACATCAATCGTTTCTATAATGACAAAAGTGGAAGGAAAAGAAGACGATTTCTTCGCTAAGACTGCAGACGGACAAGAGGCTGACGGTGAGACTCGGCTCCTTATGAAGGATTCACTCGAGATGTTAAATGATACAGCCAGAGACGTCAATACAAGCAATGATATGTCATCCTGTGTGAACTTCAAAAGACCTCGCTCCACATCACCTCTCACTGCACCTTCCAAAAAGCCAAAATTGGACGTGACTCTCCTCCACGACAAGAGTACCGAACTTTCCGAGAATTGCTGCCCCCCAGACATTGAGACAAAAACAGGCAGATCCACCGGCGACACTGTTATCCCCGTATTATCCTGGAGCAGCCTGGATATCAAGAAAAGACTTGGTAGAGGGGGATGTGGAGAGACTTCGAGAGCTATCTTAAAACAAAAAGATGGTTCCACAACCACCGTCGTGGTCAAGGAGTTCTTTGGTGACATTGACGTGGAAGAAGCCGTAAAGGAAGCCAGAGCTCTCCTCAAGGTTGATGGCGCTGGTGGTGCTCCAAAACTTTATGGAATAATTTATGAACCTTTAGCCATCGTTATGTCTTACTGCACCGGGATAACTTTCTCAAAATTTATATTGAAGAACTCTTTGGAAAATTGTCAGAAGGCATATAAAGCAGCTAAGAAAGCATTAAAAGATTTCCATAAGACCGATTTTGCCCATAATGACATAACAGAATCAAATATCATCATCAGAAAGAAAGGGCAAAATTACATAGCCCATCTCATAGATCTGGGCCGAGCTATAGACAAGAGCCTGAAACCCAAACTTTACAAGAAAAAGAAGGAAAATGATAAGAAGTATTTGAAGGAAATACGCGGATTTATTATGCAAGACAAGAATGTGACTTAGTGGTGAGTTATGGGACCTAGGATCAAGTTCCACCGTTCCCTGCGACCACCGTTCCTTGAGACCACCGTTCCTTGAGACCACCGTTCCTTGAAACCACCGTTCCTTGAGACCACAGTTCCCTGCGACCACTGTTCCTTGAGACTACCGTTCCCTGCGACCACCGTTCCTTGAGACCATCGTTCCTTGAGACCACCATTTCCTACGACCACCGTTCTTGAGACCATCATTTCCCGAGACCAATCACTCACATAGGTGATGAGTTGAGTTAAGATGGTTGAGTGTGCTGCGGATATCAGACATATAATCGAGCCTCCACAGTTCTTCAGACCACCCTTCACTAAGGCCACTGTTCCTTAAGTTTTATTAGTTCAGTATCTTTATTATGCACCCCATACCTATCCTGCAGGTGGCAGTGAAAATATTACAGAGGTGCATAATGGGTTCAAAGACTGTGACGAAAAGTTTTAATAGCTGAATAAGTTACAAAGGTAATGAACTATTTACATGTTCATATTTGATAAGCTCATTCCTTTCTAGGTGCTCCACCACTCTTCTTCTGATAATCTTCTCCATGACTTTGCATAGTATACATGTCAGTGACACTGATCTGTAGTTTAGTGCTTCGTGTCTGTCTCCTTTTTTAAAAATTGGGACTACATTTGCTGTCTTCCATACCTCAGGTAGTTGCCCTGTTTCGATAGATGTGTTGAAGATTGTTGTTAGTGGTACACATAGCTCCTCTGCTCCCTCTCTCAAGACCCATGGAGAGATGTTATCCGGCCCCGTCGCCTTTGAGGTATCTAGCTCGCTTTGTAGCCTCTTCACTTCTTCCTCAGTTGTGTGTATTGTGTCCAACACCTGATGGTGTACCCCTCCTCTCCTCCTTTCTGGAGGCCCTTCTACCTCCTCTGTGTGTGTGTGTGTGAGAGAGAGAGAGAGAGAGAGAGAGAGAGAGAGAGAGAGAGAGAGAGAGAGAGAGAGAGAGAGAGAGAGAGAGAGAGAGAGAGAGAGAGAGAGAGAGAGAGACAGAGAGAGAGAGAGAGAGAGAGAGAGAGAGAGAGAGAGAGAGAGAGAGAGAGAGAGAGAGAGAGAGAGAGAGAGAGAGAGAGAGAGAGAGAGAGAGAAGGTCTTCGATTTTTCAATTATAATTATCTCTCCGAAGTATCCTTCCTAAACCTCTTTTATCCTCCTCTCTCTCTCTCATCTCTTTCTCCTTCTCATTCTTGTTCTACCTGCCATATTTCTTCTGTTTTCTTCCTTCCTCATCACCGCTTCACTCATGTTTTTCACTTAACCCATGAACCCATCCCAGTAACCCATGAACCCATCCCAGTAACCCATAAACCCATCTCAGTAACCCATGAGCCCATCCCAGTAACCCATGAACCCATCCCAGTAACCCATCCCAGTAACCCATGAACCCATCCCAGTAACCCATGAACAGATCCCATTAACCCATCCCAGTAACCCATGAACCCATCTCAGTAACCCATGAACCCATCCCAGTAACCCATGAACAGATCCCATTAACCCATCCCAGTAACCCATCCCAGTAACCAATGAACCCATCCCAGTAACCCATGAACCCATCCCAGTAACCAATGAACCAATCCCAGTAACCCATCCCAGTAACCCATGAACCCATCCCAGTAACCCATGAACCCTTCCCAGTAACCCATAAACCCATCCCAGTAGCCCATGAACCCATCCCAGTAACCCATAAACCCATCACAGTAGCCCATGAACCCATCCCAGTAACCCATGAACCCATCCCAGTAACCCATGAACCCATCCCAGTAACCCATCCCAGTAACCCATGAGCCCATCCCAGTAACCCATGAACCCATCCCAGTAACCCATCCCAGTAACCCATGAGCCCATCCCAGTAACCCATGAACCCATCCCAGTAACCCATGAACCCATCCCAGTAAGAACCCAACAAACACAGTAGGTCAAGGACCTCCACTGTAAATACAAGGACCCCAATGAATAAGTCACTTTGTATTTTTGGGGTATCCTATGTAATTTACACTATGATAATTGTACTTATGTGTACCTGTGTTTAAATAAACTTATTTAGAACAAAAAAAAAAAAAAACAAATCTAAGAACAAGCAATCGGATTACACATCGACGAACATCCCAGAGGATCACAAGACGTTAAAGTGGATTCTCACAAGGCCAGGGCCAGGGCCAGGGCCAGGGCCAGGGATAGGGGCAGTTCGTTGTAGCGAGGTCGGGAGTGAGTGCTTCGGGTGGAGGCGAAAACGGTGTTGTGCTTTTAAGGAAATTGGGGTGTGACACAAAGCCGCCATTGCACTTGTTGAGAGCGCCATGTTAAATTACCGTACTTCAGCCAGTGTTGCCACACACTCCTCGCCCTCACTCTCCCTCACCTCCCTTAAAACACGCGCGCAATACCGCTGCTATCACCATATTCCCTACCTCACCCCACTTGGGCGAGTATTCTAAATTAACCCGAGCGAAAAAGAGTTTGATTTCTCGGAGATCTGATTCCGAAATTACGTTTTTTCAAGTTTGTTTTTTTCTTTCCGTTGGGGAGAAAAACGTCGGTGTCTGGCAACTGCTCCCACTTGAACACTGAAATGGCGGGAAATTAAAGAGCTGGAAATTTGGCGCGAACCTGAAGATAATAACAAAAGATTTTGATAATATTCCCCCCCCCCATGGTTTTGCAGAGAAGAAAACAGTTTGATGCTGGAGGCTGCATCTCTGATGGTGGTGGTGAGGTAGTGTGGTGGTGGTGGTGGTGGTGGTGGTGGTGGTGGTGGTGGTGGTGTGGTGGTGGTGGTGGTGGTGTGGTGGTGGTGGTGGTGGTAGTGGTAGTGGTGTGGTGGTGGTAGTGGTGGTGTGGTGGTGGTGGTGTGGTGGTGGTGGTGTGGTGGTGGTGTGGTGGTGGTGTGGTGGTGGTGGTGGTGGTAGTGGTAGTGGTGTGGTGGTGGTAGTGGTGGTGTGGTGGTGGTGGTGTGGTGGTGGTGGTGTGGTGGTGGTGGTGGTGGTGGTGTGGTGGTGGTGGTGATGGTGGTGTGGTGGTGGTGTGGTGGTGGTGTGGTGGTGGTGTGGTGGTGGTGTGGTGGTGGTGTGGTGGTGGTGTGGTGGTGGTGTGGTGGTGGTGTGGTGGTGGTGTGGTGGTGGTGTGGTGGTGGTGGTGTGGTGGTGTGGTGGTGGTGTGGTGGTGGTGTGGTGGTGTGGTGGTGTGGTGGTGTGGTGGTGGTGTGGTGGTAGTGGTGGTGTGGTGGTGGTGTGGTGGTGGTGTGGTGGTGGTGTGGTGGTGGTGTGGTGGTAGTGGTGGTGTCAATAATGCTGATAGTTGTAGTAACGATGGTGGTAATGGTACCTGTGTATACTCACCTATTTGTACTCATCTATTTGTGGTTGCAGGAGTCGAGTCATAGCTCCTGGCCCCGCCTCTTCACTGGTCGCTACTAAGTCCTTTCTCTCCCTGCTACATGAGCTTTATCATAACTAGTCTTAAAACTATATCCATTAGGACTTTTTATTGACCTAAGGAAAGCTTTCGACACAGTAAACTACGGCATCCTACTCCATAAACTTGACCACTATGGTATAAGAGGTATAGGTATCAGTATGTCACCATTAAAGACACAACCTCCTCGTCACGACCACTTGATACCGGAGTACCACAGGGAAGTGTCCTTGGACCCCTGCTCTTCCTATTATACATCAATGACCTTCCCAATGTATCACAACACCTGAAACCAATACTCTCTGCTGACGACACAACTTATGTCATCTCCCACACAAACCTTGCCACTCTTAACACCATTGTTAACGACGAATTAATAAAAATATCAACATGGATGACAGCCAATAAACTTACACTCAACACTGATAAGACCTTCTATATTATGTTTGGCAACAGAGCAGGTGATCCACAATTAAACATTAAGATCAACACTACACCTATTGCTAAACATAATGAAGGCAAATTCCTGGGCCTTCACCTCGACAGCAGCCTGAAATTCAGCACTCATATCCAACACATAACAAAGAAAGTGTCCAAAACTGTGGGGATCCTCTCTAAGATACGTTACTATGTACCACAATCAGCCCTACTCACACTATACTAT
>WNWK01002472.1:127500-167500 GCA_009830355.1 Cherax destructor | reverse complement strand
GTGTGTGTGTTGTGTGTGTGTAGTGTGTGGTGTGTGGGGTGTGTGTGTGTGTGTGTGTGTGTGTGTGTGTGTGTGTGTGTGTATGTGTGTGTGTGTGTGGGGTGTGGTGTGTGTGTGTGTGTGTGTGTGTGTGTGTGTGTGTGTGTGTGTGTGTGTGTGTGTGTGTGTGTGTGTTTGGTGTGGTGTGTGTGTGTGTGTGTGTGTGTGTGTGTGTGGTGTGTGTGTGTGTTTCATATATAGGTTGATAGTAATTAACGTTTCACTCATCTGACGTCAGTTTTGACGTGCTGATAGTCGCACACGACGCCACCACACTCCTCCATCAACATTCTACTCTTCATATCCATAAATCACAAAATGAAAGCCTGTAATTGTTTTACATGATGGTAGGATTGCTGGTGTCTTTTTTCTGTCTCATAAACATACAAGATTTCAGGTACGTCTTGCTACTTCTACTTACACTTAGGTCACAATACACATTCATGTACCAGCATATATACACACACCCCTCTGGGTTTTCTTCTATTTTCTTACTAGATCTTGTTCTTATTTCCTCTTATCTCCATGTGTAAGTGGAACAGAATTCTTCCTCCGTAAGCCATGCGTGTCGTAAGAGGCGACTAAAATGCCGGGAGCAAGGGGCTAGTAACCCCTTCTCCTGTATATATTACTAAATGTAAAAGAAGAAACTTTCGTTTTTCATTTTGGGCCACTCTCCCTTGGTGGGCCACCCTGCCTCGGTGGGCCACCCTGCCTCGGTGGGCCACCCTGCCTCGGTGGGCCACCCTGCCTCGGTGGGCCACCCTGCCTCGGTGGGCCACCCTGCCTATGTGGGCCACCCTGCTTCGGTGGGCCACCACGCCTCGGTGGGCCACCCTGCCTCGGTGGGCCACCCTGCCTCGGTGGGAAACGGCCTACGTGTTGAAAGAAAGATATATATATATATATATATATATATATATATATATATATATATATATATATATATATATATATATATATATATTTCCCCGGAGCTGGGGCGAGGAGAGAGGCAATTTATGCTCCTTGCAGGGTAATGTTGATGAGCTCCTGGAGTGAGCGTAATGACTCAACGATTAGTGTCGTTGTGACGTCACGTTATGAGAGGGGAAGGGAGGGGGTGGTCACGTGACTAATTTATAATTCAGGCGAAATTTATTTAAAATTTATATAAAATGATGTGGATATATATATATATATATATATATATATATATATATATATATATATATATATATATATATATATATTCATTTATGTTTTGCTACCCTGATATTTCTCTCTCTGTGGATTCATACATAGTTTTACGTATAGTTATGATAACCCTTACGCAGCCAGGAGAGTCTAGTAGCGGCTAATGGGTAGGCCGGGCCAGGAGCTGAGACTCGACCTCTGCAACCACATATAGGTTACTATAACCCCCAACACACGGAAGACACACACACACACACTACACACACACACACACACACACACACATACAACACACACACATACACACACACACACACACATACACACACACATCACATACACACATACACACACACACACACACACCACACACACACCATACACACACACACACACACATACACACACACACACATACACACACACACACACACACACACACACACACACACAACAAACACACACCACACACACAACACACAACACACCAACACACACACACATCACAACACACACACACACACACACACATACACACACACACACACCACACACACACACATACACACACAACACACTCACACACACATACACACACTACACACACACACACACACAACATCACAACCACACACACTCCCACACACACAATACTGCCACTCAACACATCCAGGAACCAGACCTCATCCTCAAAATATACAAAACAAAAGATTAAAAGTCCAATACACATCCGCAGATAAAAGATCAGAAGAGAGGAGGAGGAAAACACAGCAGAACAGCCCAGAGAGGCTGATCACAGCCTTGATAACACATGCGATTTTTCCTGAGGGTTATCACATGCTGAGATGGTGATCTCTCACTAATAGAGCATTAATATTTTTAATAAAATAAAATACTACTACTACTACTGTAACCGATAATAATAATAATAATAATAATAATAAAATAATAATTGGCAGTAATAGTCGTAAAGAACTTGCCAACAGTAATAGTTCAGTGAATCGATTACAGAGTTCTTCTGTTGTGTCTGTGGTTCACATTTAAGAGAGAAGCGTGCTCCTGTAAACCCGTGGGGCTGTCATGTATGAGAGCGGTGATCTTCAAGGACTCTACCATTCTCTTGATTATCTTCTCAATTACCCAGCAGGACACGCATGTACTCACCTAGTTGTACTCACCTAGTTGTGGTTGCAGGGGTCGAGTCAAAGCTCCTGGCCCCGCCTCTTCACTGGCCGCTACTGGGTCACTCTCCCTGCTCCATGAGCTTTATCATACCTCTGCTTAAATCAATGTATAGAGCCTGCCTCCACTACATCGCTTCCTAAACTATTCCACTTCCTGACAACTCTGTGACTGAAGAAATACTTCCTAACATCTCTGTGATTCATCTGAGTCTTCAACTTCCAACTTTGTCCCCTTGTTGTTGTGTCCCATCTCTGGAACATTCTGTCTCTGTCCACCTTGTCAATTCCTCTCAGTATCTTATATGTTGTTATCATGTCCACTCTATCTCTCCTGTCCTCCAGTGTCGTCAGGTCGATTTCCCTTAACCTCTCCTCGTAGGACATACCCCTTAGCTCCGGGACTAGTCTTGTTGCAAACCTTTGCGCTTTCTCGAGCTTCTTCACATGCTTGGCTAGGTGTGGGTTCCAAACTGGTGCTGCATACTCCAGTGTGTGTGTGTGTGTGTGTGTGTGTGTGTGTGTGTGTGTGTTAGTGTGTGTGTGTGTGTGTGTGTACTCACCTAATTGTGGTTGCAGGGGTCGAGACTCAGCTCCTGGCCCCGCCTCTGCACTGTCCGCTACTGGGTCTCTGCTCTCCCTGCTCCATGAGCTTTATCATACCTTGTCTTAAAACTATGTATGGTTTCCGCCTCCACTATATCGTTCGCTAAACTATTCCACTTCCTAACTACTCTATGGCTGAAGAATTGCTTCCTAACATCCCTCTGACTCATCTGAGTCTTCAGCTTCCAGTTGTGTCCCCTTGTTTCTGTGTTCCCTCTCTGGAACATCCTGTCACTATCTACCTTGTCGATTCCCCGCAGTATTTTGTATGTCGTTATCATGTCTCCTCTAACCCTTCTGTCCTCCAGTGTTGTTAGACCTATTTCCCTCAACCTTTCTTCATAGGGCAGTCCCCTGAGTTGTGGAACTAACCTTGTCGCAAACCTTTGCACTTTCTCTAATTTCTTGACGTGCTTGACCAGGTGTGGGTTCCAGACTGGTGCTGCATACTCTAGTATGGGCCTGACGTACACGGTGTACAGTGTCTTGAACGATTCCTTGTTAAGGTAACGGAACGCTAATCTTAGGGTTGCCAGTCGCCCATATGCTGCCGCGGTTATCTGGTTGATGTGTGCCTCCGGAGACGTGCTAGGCGTTATACTCACTCCAAGGTCTTTCTCCTTTGCCGAGGTTTGTAGCCTTTGTCCACCTAGCCTGTACTCTGTCAGCGGTCTTCTTTGCCCTTCTCCGATCTTCATGACTTTGCATTTGGTGGGGTTAAATTCGAGCAGCCAGTTGCTATACCAGATGTCAAGCTTGTCCAGGTCTCTTTGAAGTCCTGCTTGGTCTTCATCCGATGTGATTCTCCTCATTAATTTCACATCATCTGCGAAAAGAGACACTTCTGAGTCTATCCCGTCCGTCATGTCATTCACATATAGCAAGAATAACACTGGTCCTAGGACTGACCCCTGCGGTACCCCGCTCGTCACCGGCGCCCAATGTGATACCTCATCACGCACCATGACCCGTTGTTGCCTCCCTGTGAGGTATTCCCTGATCCATTCCAGTGCCCTTCCTGATATACACGCTTGGTCTTCCATCTTCTTTACTAATCTCATGTGAGGAACTGTGTCAAAGGCCTTCCTGCAGTCCAAGAAAATGCAGTCAACCCACCCTTCTCTCTCTTGCCTTACCACTGTTACTTTATCATAGAACTCCAGGAGGTTTGTTACACAGGATTTGCCTTCCCTGAATCCGTACTGTCTGGCGTTGATTATCCTGTTCAGCTCGAGGTGTTCCAACATTATTTTCCTGATGATTTTATCCAGGACTTTGCACACTATACACGTAAGTGACACCGGTCTATAGTTTAGTGCCTCTTTTCTGTCTCCTTTTTTAAAGATGGGGACTACGTTGGCCTTTTTCCATACCTCAGGTAGCTGCCCAGTTTCAAGGGATGTGTTGAATTTTTTTGTGTGTGTGTGCAATCACCTAATTGTGGTTGCAGGGGTCGAGATTCAGCTCCTGGCCCCTGTCTCTTCCTGCTCCATGAGCTTTATCATACCTCGTCTTAAAGCTATGTATGGTTCCTGCCTCCACTACATCACTTGCTAGACTATTCCACTTCCTGACAACTCTATGACTGAAGAAATACTTCCTAACATCCCTTTGACTCGTCTGAGTCTTCAACTTCCAATTGTGAGCCCTTGTTTCTGTGTCCCCTCTCTGGAACATTCTGTATCTGTCCACCTTGTCTATTCCACGCAGTATTTTGTATGTCGTTATCATGTCTTCCCTAACCCTCCTGTCCTCCAGTGTCGTCAGGCCGATTTCCCTTAACCTTTCTTCGTAGGACAATCCCCTTAGCTCTGGGACTAGTCTTGTTGCAAACCTTTGCACTTTCTCTAATTTCTTGACGTGCTTGACCAGATGTGGGTTCCAAACTTGTGTTGCATACTCCAGTATGAGTCTGACGTATATGGTGTACAGTGTCTTGAACGATTCCTTACTAAGGTATCGGAACGCTATTCTCAGGTTTGCCAGGCGCCCATATGCTGCAGCAGTTATGTGGTTGATGTGTGCTTCAGGAGATGTGCTTGGTGTTATACTCACCCAAAGATCTTTCTCCTTGAGCGAGGTTTGCAGTCTTTGGCCACCTAGCCTATACTCTGTCTGCGGTCTCTTTGCCCTTCCCTGATCTTCATGTCTTTGCATTTGCGGTGTATTTTGTGTGTGTGTGTGTGTGTGTGTGTGTGTGTGTGTTTTGTGTGTGTGTGTGTGTGTGTGTGTGTGTGTGTGTGTGTGTGTGTGTGTGTGTGTGTTGTTGTGTGTGTGTGTGTGTGTGTGTGTGTGTGTGTGTGTGTGTGTGTGTGTGTGTGTGTGTGTGTGTGTGTGTGTGTGTGTGTGTGGGGATCAATAAATCATTGTACAACCGGTTAAGAGGCAAAATTGAAATGGAACACTGAAGAGAATTAAAATTGGAATATATAAATATATATATATATATATATATATATATATTATATAAAAAAGGGGGTATTGCCCGGTTTTTA
Organism: Cherax destructor; assembly: GCA_009830355.1. Lineage (NCBI taxonomy): Eukaryota > Metazoa > Arthropoda > Malacostraca > Decapoda > Parastacidae > Cherax > Cherax destructor. Next base: position 162,003 of record WNWK01002472.1, on the reverse strand, counting down.
AGGTATTCAGTCCCCCTTCCCCCTCTCTCCCCCCTCCTCCTCCCCCCCTCCCCCCCCTTTCCCCCCTCCCCCCCCTCCTCAAAAAATAATAATAATAATAATTAAAATAATCCTTTATTTTTTATAAAACCCCGGTAAAGGAAAAAAAGAGAAAAAAAAGAAGATATAAAAAAACACAAATCAAATACAAAATCACAACACAAACACAATAAAATACACAAATCACAATATCACAATACACAACATCACAATACACAATACAAAACATCACAAACACAAATCACAATACACAATACACAAATCAAATACAAACATCACAATACAAACACAACATCACAATACACATTCACAATACACAAACGTATAGTTTCTCAAGGAGAATATTAAGTAATATTTTTCACACCAGTTAACCATCTCAGTAAACAGTAGCAATTCTCGTTGTTTATAAACAGTCAACATGTCACTGTTTGCTACAGAGTTCTCAGTGGAGTCACCACCAACAATTGTTTACCCATATCTCAATATTAAAAAAAAATCTTGATTATACGTTGTTTAGGTAAGCTTAGGTAAGTTAAGTTGGGTTACCTTAGCGTGTGTTTGGTTAGCTTAGGTTAAGGAGAAGTTGGATTAGTTTAGCGTGGGTTAACCTAAGTTAGGTTAGGTTATGGTTAAGATGGGTTAGCTTAACATGGGTTAGGTTAGCCTAGGTTAAGCTAGGTTAGGTCAGGTTAAGTTAGGTTCAGATAGGTTAGGTCAGGGTAAGTCAGGTTCAGTTAGGTTAGGTCAGGTTAAGTTACAATGTCGTATATAAGTAAAAATTGAGCAGAATTAACAAGCCACAACAACAGAAGATGAAGAACAATGTTGAGGAGACAACTGGGAGCCAGAGAGAACACTCAACACTACACAGTGTTGAGGAGACAACTGGGAGCCAGAGAGAACACCCAACACTACACTGTTGAGGAGACTACTGGGAGCCAGGGGAGAACACCCCAACACTACAGTGTGAGGAGACAACTGGGAGCCAGAGAGAACACCCCCAACACTACACAGTGTGAGGAGACAACTGAGAGCCAGAGAGAACACTCAGCACTACACAGTGTTGAGGAGACAACTGGGAGCCAGAGAGAACACTCAACACTACATAGTGTTGAGGAGACAACTGGGAGCCAGAAGAACACTCAAACCCCAGACAGTGCTGAGGAGATAACGGGGAGCCAGGGGAGAACACTCAACCACCATACATTGTTGAGGAGATAACGGGGAGCCAGAGAGAACACTCAACATTAACACATTGTTGAGGAGACAACTGGAGCCAGAAGAACATTCAACACTACACATTGTTGAGGAGACAACTGGGAGCCAGAGAGAACACTCAACACTACACAGTGTTTAAAAAGACAACGGGAGAGCCAGAGAGAACCCTGAACACTACACATTGTTGGGAGACAACTGGGAACCAGAGAGAAACACTCAACACTACAAATTTGGGGAGGAGACAACTGAGAGCCAGAGAGAAACTCAGCACTACACAGTGTTGAGGAGACAACTGAGAGCCAGAGAGAACACTCAACACTACACAGTGCTGAGGAGACAACTGGGAGCCAGAGAGAACACTCAACACACACAGTGTTGAGGAGACAACTGGGAGCCAAAAGAACACTCAACACCATACAATGTTGAGGAGACAACTGGGAGCCAGGAGAACACCCCAACACTACACAGTGCGGGAGGAGACAACTGGGAGCCAGAAAAAAACACACAACGCTAACAGTGTTGAGGAGAAACTGGGAGCCAGAGAGAACACTCAACACTACACAGTTTTGGGAGGAGACAACTGGAGCCAGAAAGAACACTCAACACTACACATTGTTGAGGAGACAATAGGAGCCAGAGAGAACACTCACACAAGTGTTGAGGAGACAACTGGGAGCCAGAGAGAAACACCTCAACACTACAAGTGTTGAGGAGACAAATGGGATCCAGAAAAACACTCAACACTATACAATGTTGAGGAGACAACTGGGAGCCAGAGAGAACACTCAACACTACACAGTGTTGAGGAGACAACTGGGAGCCAGAAAGAACACACAACGCTACACAGTGTTGAGGAGACAACTGGGAGCCAGAGAAACACTCCAACACTAAACAGTGCTGGAGGAGACAACTGGGAGCCAGAAAGAACACTCCAACACTACACATGTTGAGGAGACAATAGGGAGCCAGAGAGAACACTCAACACTACACAGTGTTGAGGAGACTACTGGGAGCCAGAGATAACACTCAACACTACACAGTGTTGAGGAGACAACTGGGAACCAGAGAGAACACTCAACACTACACAGTGTTGAGGAGACAACTGGGAGCCAGAGAGAACACTCAACACTACACAGTGTGGAGGAGACAACTGGGAGTCAGAGAGAACACTCAACACTCACATTGTTGAGGAGACAACTGGGAGCCAGAGAGAACACTCCAACACTACACAGTGTTGATGAGACAACTGGGAGCCAGAGAGAACACTCAACACTACACATTGTTGAGGAGACAACTGGGAGCCAGAGAGAACACTCAACACTACACATTGTTGAGGAGACAACTGGGAGCCAGAGAGAACACTCAACACTACACAGTGTTGAGGAGACAACTGGGAGCCAGAGAGAACACTCAACACTACACAGTGTTGAGAAGACAACTGGGAGCCAGAGAGAACACTCCAACACTACACAGTGTTGAGGAGACAACTGGGAGCCAGAAAGAACACACAACGCTCACAGGAGGAGGAGGAAGAAGGAGGAGGAGGAAGTGAAGCAGTTACCCAGTGACCTGATACCTCAAAGGCGATGGGTCCGGACAATATCTCCCGTGGGCCCTTCGAAGGAGCTGAGGTACTGAGTGTGCCACTTTACCACAATATTCAATACATCCCTTGAAACTGGGCAGCCACCGAGGATGGAAGAAGGCCAACGTAGTCCCCATTTTTAAAAAAGAAGACAGAAAAGAGGCACTAAACTATAGACCGGTGTCACTTACATGTATAGTGTCAAAGTCCTGAAGAAAATCATCAAGAAAAGAATGGTGGAGCACCTTGAGCGGAACAGGATAATAAACACCAGACAGCACGGATTCCGGGAAGGCAAATCCTGTGTAACAAACCTCCTAGAGTTCTATGATAAAGTAACAGAGGTAAGGCGGGAGAGAGAAGGGTGGGTTGATTGCATTTTCCGGGACTGCAGGAAGGCCTTCGACACAGTTCCTCATGAGATTAGAAAAGAAGTGGAAGAACAAGCAGGTATAACAGGAAGGGCACTGGAATGGATCAGGGAATACCTCAAGGGAGGCAACAACGGGTCATGGTGCGTGGTGAGGTATCACAGTGGGCGCCCGACGAGTGGTGTACCGCAGGGGTCAGTCCTAGGACCAGTGTTATTCCTGGTTTATGTAAATGACATGACGGATGGGATAGACTCAGAAGTGTTCTATTCGCGGATGATGTGAAAATAATGAGGAGAATCACATCAGAAGAGGACCAGGCAGAGGCTGCAAACAGACCTGGACAAGCTCGACATCTGGTTCAGCAGTTGGTTTCGAATTAATCCCTCCAAATGCAAAGTCATGAGGATCGGAGAAGGGCAAAGAAACCGCTGACAGAGTACAAGCTAGGGGACAAAGGCTACAAACCCCGGCAAAGGAGAAAGACCTTGATGAGTATAACGCCTAGCACGCTCCGGAGGCACATCAACCAGATAACCGCGGCAGCATATGGGCGTCTGGCAAACCTTAGATTAGCGTTCCGTTACCCTAACAAGGAATCGTTCAAGACACTGTATACCGTGTACGTCAGGCCCATACTAGAATATGCAGCACCAGTCTGGAACCCACACCTGGTCAAGCACGTAAGGAAACTAGAGAAAGTGCAAAGGTTTGCGACAAGGTTAGTTCCACAACTCAGGGTCTGTCTTATGAAGAAAGGTTGAGGGAAATAGGACTAACAACACTGGAGGAAAGAAGGGTCAGAGGAGACATGATAACGACATACAAAATACTGGGGAATTGACAAGGTAGATAGTGACAGGTTGTTTCAGAGAGGGAACACAGAAACAAGGGACACAACTGGAAGCTGAAGACTCAGATGAGTCAAAGGGATGTCAGGAAACATTTCTTCAGCCACAGAGTAGTCAGAAGTGGAATGGACTAGAGAAAGATATATGAGGCAGGAACCATACATAGTTTTAAGACAAGGTATGATAAAGCTCATGGAGCAGGGAGAGCAGAGACCCAGTAGCAGACAGCAAGAGGCGGGGCCAGGAGCTGAGACTCGACCCTGCAACCACAATTAGGTGAGTACAATTAGGTGAGTGTTGGAGGAGACAACTGGGAGCCAGGAGAACACTCAACACTACACAGTGTTGAGGAGACAACTGGGAGCCAGAAAGAACACTCAACACTACACATTGTTGAGGAGACAATAGGGAGCCAGAGAGAACACTCAACACTACACAGTGTTGAGGAGACAACTGGGAGCCGGAGAGAACACTCAACACTACACAGTGTTGAGGAGACAACTGGGAGCCAGAGAGAGCACTCAACACTACACAGTGTTGAGGAGACAACTGGGAGCCAGAAAGAACACTCACACTACACAGTGTTGAGGAGACAACTGGGAGCCAGAGAGACACTCAACACACACAGTGTTGAGGAGACAACTGGGAGCCAGAGAGAACACTCAACACTACGCATTGTTGAGGAGACAACTGGGAGCCAGAGAGAACACTCAACATTACAGAGTGTTGAGGAGACAACAGGGAGCCAGAGAGAACACTCAACACTACGCATTGTTGAGGAGACAACTGGGAGCCAGAGAGAACACTCAACACTACACAGTGTTGAGGAGACAACTGGGAGCCAGAGAGAACACTCAACACTACACATTGTTGAGGAGACAACTGGGAGCCAGAGAGAACACTCAACACTACACAGTGTTGAGGAGACAACTGGGAGCCAGAAAGAACACTCAACACTACACAGTGTTGAGGAGATAACAGGGAGCCAGAGAGAACACTCAACACTACACATTGTTGAGGAGACAACTGGGAGCCAGAGAGAAAACTCAACACTAAACAGTGTTGAGGAGACAACTGGGAGCCAGAGAGAACACTCAACACTACACAGTGTTTAGAAGACAACTGAGAGCCAGAGAGAACCCTGAACACTACACATTGTTGAGGAGACAACTGGGAACCAGAGAGAACACTCAACACTACACAGTGTTGAGGAGACAACTGAGGCCAGAGAACACTCAACACTACACAGTGTTGAGGAGACAACTGAGAGCCAGAGAGAACACTCAACACTACACAGTGTTGAGGAGACAACTGGGAGCCAGAGAGAACACTCAACACTACACAGTGTTGAGGAGACAACTGGGAGCCAGAAAGAACACTCAACACTATACAATGTTGAGGAGACAACTGGGAGCCAGAGAGAACACTCAACACTACACAGTGTTGAGGAGACAACTGGGAGACAGAAGAACACTCAACACTATACAGTGTTGAGGAGACATTTGGGAGACAGAGAGAACACTCAACACTACACAGTGTTGATGAGACAACTGGGAGCCAGAAAGAACACTCAACACTATACAGTGTGAGGAGACATCTGGAGACAGAGAGAACACTCAACACTACACAGTGTTGAGGAGACAACTGGAAGCCAGAAAGAACACTCAACACTATACAGTGTTGAGGAGACAACTAGGAGCCAGAAAGAACACTCAACACTATACAGTGTTGAGGCGATAACTGGGAGCCAGAGAGAACACTCAACACTACACAGTGTTGAGGAGACAACTTGGAGCCAGAAAGAACACTCAACACTATACAGTGTTGAGGAGACAACTGGGCGTCAGAGAGAACACTCAACACTACACAGTGTTGAGGAGACATCTGGGAGCCAGAGAGAACACTCAACACTACACAGTGTTGAGGAGACAACTGGGAGCCAGAAGAACACTCAACACATACAGTGTTGAGGAGACAACTGGGAGCCAGAAAGAACACTCAACACTACACAGTGTTGAGGAGACAACTGGGAGCCATAGAGAACACTCAACACTACACAGTGTTGAGGAGACAACTGGGAGCCAGAGACAACACTCAACACCACACAGTGTTGAGGAGACAACTGGGAGCTAGAGAGAACACTCAACACCACACAGTGCTGAGGAGACATCTGGGAGCCAGAGAAAACACTCAACGCTACACAGTGTTGAGGAGACAACTGGGAGCCAGAGAGAACACTCAACACCACACAGTGTTGAGGAGACAACTGGGAGCCAGAGAGAACACTCAACACTACACAGTGTTGAGGAGACAACTGGGAGCCAGAAAGAACACTCAACACTACACAGTGTTGAGGAGACAACTGGGAGCCAGAGAGAACACTCAACACTACACAGTGTTGAGGAGACAACTAGGAGCCAGAGAGAACACTGAACACTACACAGTGTTGAGGAGACAACTGGGAACCAGAGAGAACACTCAACACTACACAGTGTTGAGGAGACAACTGGGAGCCAGAGAGAACACTCAACACTACACAGTGTGGAGGAGACAACTGGGAACCAGAGAGAACACTCAACACTACACAGTGTTGAGTAGACTACTGGGAACCAGAGAGAACACTCAACACTACACAGTGTTGAGGAGACAACTGGGAGCCAGAAAGAACACTCAACACTACACAGTGTTGAGGAGACAACTGGGAGCCAGAGAGAACACTCAACACTACACAGTGTTGAGGAGACAAATGGGAGCCAGAGAGAACACTCAACACTATACAGTGTTGAGGAGACAACTGGGAGCCAGAGAGAACACTCAACACTACACAGTGTTGAGGAGACAACTGGGAGCCAGAAAGAACACTCAACACTACACAGTGTTGAGGAGACTACTGGGAGCCAGAAAGAACACTCAACACTACACAGTGTTGAGGAGACAACTGGGAGCCAGAAGAACACTCAACACTACACAGTGTTGAGGAGACAACTGGGAGCCAGAAAGAACACTCAACACTATACAGTCAGATAATCACTGTTTAAGACAGGTGGTCAAGAGTGAACCAGTGACTTATGAAGGAAACTGAGGTGGTTCACACACAGTGTAGTGAGTGGGTATCAAGTGACCCGCATGGGCGTGTGGGTAGTAATGGTAGTTAATTCAATAGCAGAAGTTGGGGGTAGCATCTCTTCTCCCTTCATCTCCCCTCATCCTTCTCTACCCCTTACCCCTCACCTTCTCGTCTCCCCTCTCTCTCATCCCTCCCCTTCCCTTCTTTCTACCCTCACCTGCCTTCTCTGTTTACCGAAAACCAATATTCCCAGAGGGGTAATGTCCCCTCGTGTGTGTGTCTGTGTGTGTGTGTAGCGTATATGTGTGTGTATGTATATATATATATATATATATATATATATATATATATATATATATATATATATATATATGGAGGAGGGGTGAAGTAGGTTTTGTGTGCGAGGGGTTTGGACTTCCAGCAAGCATGCGTGAGCGTGTTAGATAGGAGTGAATGGAGACAAATGGTTTTTAGCACTTGACGTGCTGTTGGAGTGTGAGCAAAGTAACATTTATGAAGGGATTCAGGGAAACCTGGAGGCCGGACTTGAGTCCTGGAGATGGGAAGTACAGTGTCTGCACTCTGAAGGAGGGGTGTTAATGTTGCAGTTTTATAACTGTAGTGTAAAGCACCCCTCTGGCAAGACAGTGATGGAGTGAATGATGGTGAAAGTTTTTCTTTTTCGGGTCACCGAAAAAGAAAAAAATGTAAAACTTGCGATTTTGATTTAAATAGCAACGCTCTTCTTGTCGAATAAGGCAAGAAAAAATTTCTGTATGCAATAATTTCGCAAAAATCATTCTGAACCTAACGAAAAAATATATATATTTCCTTGTGTTTGTTTATTATTAAATTATTGTAAACTTATTTAAAATATATTTAGTTGGATTAGGCTAAATTTAACTGCGCTTGTTATAATAAGGTTAGGTAAGTTTTCTAATTTTTTTTGTTACAAAATTATTAATTTTAACATTAACATTAATGAAAAAAATATATCTTTAAACGTATAAGAGAAAATTTTAGAAAGGACTTAATTTTAAACGAGTTTTGCTAATTGACCAGTTTTTACCTATTCGGCACGAATATATATATATATATATATATATATATATATATATATATATATACTATGAACAATGTATTCATCAATCGCCATATAGATCTCACTTAACAGCAGATCCTACAAAGATCATCTGCACCCAGCAGAGCTAGGTGTTGTTCACATCGCCTTAAACACTTACCCAGCGGGTCGCCGGTTAAGTGGTTATGGCGATGTCAACATTGTTCTGTCTCTTAAGGCGGGAGAATGTATCGCAGGATCTAATCCCAGCTGGCCGCAGTTTGGTAAATGATATATATATATATATTTTAATATATTATATATATATAATATAATTTATAAATATATATATATATATATATATATGATGTGTGTGTGTGTGTGTGTGTATGCACACAGGGTTACCAAAAACTTGGGGAATATTAAGGTACTTTAGTCTGATAAAAGGGAGGTATCAGCAGTTCCAATTCCTTGGATCAAGAGAACTTTCACCAGCATCAAGAGCCCCCCCCTCACCAGCATCAAGAGCTCTCATCAGCATCAAGGAACACCTTCAAGGCTAATAATGTCAACATTCTTTACCTGTTCTTTATTCAATTTCTTGAAATACATTTTTCTATTAACCCATACGGATTTAGCACTTAATTTTGTATATAATACCAATAACACAAACATAATAATAATGATAAAATTAATAATAATGATAAAATTAATAATAATGATAAAAATAATAATGTGGGGTTAAAAGACAAAGAATCAAATACAAAGTGGAAGTTGTCACAGTTGCTTTTTGCTGATGACACTGTGCTTTTGGGAGATTCTGAAGAGGAGTTGCAGAGGTTGGTGGATGAATTTGGTAGGGTGTGTAAAAGAAGAAAATTGAAAGTGAATATAGGAAAGAGTAAGGTGATGAGGATAATAAAAAGATTAGGTGACGAAAGATTGGATATCAGATTGGAGGGAGAGAGTATGGAGGAGGTGAATGTATTCAGATATTTGGGAGTGGATATGTCAGCAGATGGGTCTATGAAGGATGAGGTAAATCATAGAATTGATGAGGGGAAAATGGTGAGTGGAGCACTTCGGAGTCTGTGGAGACAAAGAACTTTATCCATGGAAGTAAAGAGGGGAATGTATGAGAGTATAGTTATACTAACACTCTTATATGGGTGTGAAGCATGGGTGATGAATGTTGCAACGAGGAGAAGCTGGAGGCAGTGGAGATGTCATGTCTGAGGTCAATGTGTGGTGTGAATATAATGAGAGAATTCGGAGTTTGGAAATTAGGAGGAGGTGCGGGATTACCAAAACTATTATCCAGAGGGCTGAGGAGGGGTTGTTGAGGTGGTTCGGACATGTAGAGAGAATGGAACGAAACAGAATGACTTCGAGTGTATAAATCTGTAGTGGAGGAAGGCGGGGTAGGGGTCGGCCTAGAAAGGTTGGAGGGAGGTGGTAAAGGAGGTTTGTGTGCGAGGGCTTGGACTTCCAGCAAGCATGCGTGAGCGTATTTGATAGAGTGAATGGAGACAAATGGTTTTAATACTTGACGTGCTGTTGGAGTGTGAGCAAAGTAACATTTATGAAGGGATTCAGGAAACCGGCAGGCCGGACTTGAGTCCTGGAGATGGGAAGTACAGTGTCTGCACTCTGAAGGAGGGGTGTTAATGTTGCAGTTTTATAACTGTAGTGTAAAGCACCCCTCTGGCAAGACAGTGATGGAGTGAATGATGGTGAAAGTTTTACTTTTTCGGGCCACCCTACCTTGGTGGCCACCTGCCTTGGTGGCCACCCTGCCTTGGTGGCCACCCTGCCTTGGTGGCTACCCTGCCTTGGTGGCCACCTGCCTTGGTGGCCACCCTGCCTTGGTGGCCACCCTGCCTTGGTGGCCACCCTGCCTTGGTGGCTACCCTGCCTTGGTGGCTACCCTGCCTTGGTGGCCACCCTGCCTTGGTGGCCACCCTGCCTTAGTGGCCACCCTGCCTTGGTGGCCACCCTGCCTTGGTGGCCACTCCTAGCCTGGTGGCCACCCTGCCTTGAGTGGCCACCTGCCTTGTGGCCACCCTGCCTTGGTGGCCACCCTGCCTTGGTGGCCACCCTGCCTTGGTGGCCACCCTGCCTTGGTGGCCACCCTGCCTTGGTGGCCACCCTGCCTTGGTGGCCACCCTGCCTTGGTGGCTACCCTGCCTTGGTGGCCACCCTGCCTTGGTGGCCACCTGCCTTGGTGGCCACCCTGCCTTGGTGGCCACCCTGCCTTGGTGGCCACCCTGCCTTGGTGGCCACCCTACTGCCTTGGTGGCCACCCTGCCTGCTGGTGGCCACCCTGCCTTGGTGGCCACCTTGCACTTGGTGGCCACCCTGCCTTGGTGGCCACCCTGCCTTGCATGCCTGTGGCCACCCTGCCTTGGTGGCCACCCTGCCTTGGTGGCCACCCTGCCTTGGTGGCACCCTGCCTTGGTGGCCACCCTGCCTTGGTGGCCACCCTGCCTTGGTGGCCACCCTGCCTTGGTGGCCACCCTGCCTTGGTGGCCACCCTGCCTTGGTGGCCACTCTGCCTTGGTGGCCACCCTGCCTTGGTGGCCACCCTGCCTTGGTGGGAATCGGCCGATGTGTTAATAAAAAAAATAATAATGATAATAATAATAATAGATTGTGATGATGATGATGAAGATAATAATAATAATAATAATATAATAATAATAATAATAATAATAATAATAATAATAATAATAATAATAATAATAATAATAATAATAATAATAATAATAATAATAATCTTACACTACTTTTCAGCAGCTTACTAAAACACGTCTTGAAACAGAAGGTCGGTGTTCCACTCTCAGTGGACGGAGGTTCGAGGCTGCATCTCTTCTTGCTCTTAACAAAACCTCATTACCTGTCGCTCTCCGGGTCAACCCTACCCCCCAACCCTACAGTTTTAGCGCTCCCCCTCTGCTGTGTAAATATGCATTTTTATTATTATTATTGTTTTTATTATTATTATTATTATTATTATTAATTATTATTATTATTATTATTATTATTATTATTATTATTATTATTATTCTCATCTATTTATCCAAACTCTTTTCTCCCTTTTTCCACCTCTTACTCTCCCTCCCTTCCCACCCTCCTCCACACACCCTCCCTCCACAGCACCCTCTCCTCCACACACCCCCTCCCTACAACACCCTCCCTCCACAGCACCCTCCTCCACAGCACCCCTCCCTCCACAACTACAGCCCTTCCTCCACAGCACCCCTCCCTCCACACACCCTTCCTCCACAGACCCTCCCTCCACACACCTCCCTCCACAACAACCTCTTTCCTCCACAACAACCCTCTCTTCCACAACACCCTTCCCCTGTACAACACCTCTCCTCTCCACAACCCCCCTTCCCTTCCACAACCCCCCTCCCCTCCACAACACCCCTCCCCCTGCCTGTGCAGAAAGCGCTGAGTCACACGCAGAATAGCACACCAGGAAGATAGAGAGTAACGAGGAACAAAGGAGAACTGAGTGAAGAATTGAGTGATGGACGAAATCTGACACACTGTAAATAATGGAGGGGAGGAGGGGGAAGTGGGGGGAAGGTACGAAAGGTGTGGAGGGGTGAAAAAAAAAAATATATATTTATATGAAGGGAGAGTGTTGGAGAGTCTTGGGCACCTTACACTTATTGCGTTATCTCTACTGTATTCGCTGAGAGGAAGAGGGTAACAAGATCTCTGTTACTCAGATGCCAGGGAGAAAATAAAATTGGAAAATGGGATTTATTTGTCTCTCTCTCTCTCTCTCTCTCTCTCTCTCTCTCTCTCTATATATATATATATATATATATATATATATATATATATATATATATATATATATATATATCTAGGACAGAACAGCGAAATACTTCTGATTGTCCGAGCAGACCAGTGAGGGGTCTCTCTGTCTCTGTCTTTATATATTATTCTGTCTTCCTCTGTTCTCGCGTCTGTCTGCACTTCTGTTGTCTCACCTGTCTCTTCTGTCTGTCTCTCTCCACTCTGATCAAAGTCTATCACGGGTGGTCCAGCTGTCAATGCTGTCGTGGTACCCCCATAAGACCACTTACCACCATAAGACCACTTACCACTAACCACTCATAAAGACCACTTACCACCATACAGACCACTTACCACCATACATACCACTTACCACCATACAGACCACTTACCACCATAACAGACCACTTACCACCATACAGACCACTTACCACCATAAAGACCACTTACCACCATAAAGACCACTTACCACCATACAGACCACTTACCACCATAAGACCACTTACCACCATACAGACCACTTACCACCATACAGACCACTTACCACCATACAGACCACTTACCACCATACAGACCACTTCACTCGACCTACCACCATACAGACCACTTACCACCATACAGACCACTTACCACCATAAAGACCACTTACCACCATACAGACCACTTACCACCATACAGACCACTTACCACCATACAGACCACTTACCACCATACAGACCACTTACCACCATACAGACCACTTACCACCATACAGACCACTTACCACCATACAGACCACTTACCACCATACAGACCACTTACCACCATACAGACCACTTACCACCATAAAGACCACTTACCACCATACAGACCACTTACCACCATAAAGACCACTTACCACCATACAGACCACTTACCACCATAAAGACCACTTACCACCATAAAGACCACTTACCACCATACAGACCACTTACCACCATACAGACCACTTACCACCATAAAGACCACTTACCACCATAAGACCACTTACCACCATAAGACCACTTACCACCATAAAGACCACTACCACCATACAGACCACTTACCACACCATACCATGACCACTTACCACCATACAGACCACTTACCACCATACAGACCACTTACCACCATAAAGACCACTTACCACCATAAAGACCACTTACCACCATAAAGACCACTTACCACCATACAGACCACTTACCACCATACAGACCACTTACCACCATAAAGACCACTTACCACCATAAAGACCACTTACCACCATACAGACCACTTACCACCATACAGACCACTTACCACCATAAAGACCACTTACCACCATACAGACCACTTACCACCATACAGACCACTTACCACCATAAAGACCACTTTCAGTGATCTGATGCTTTCAATGGTCTGTCAGTGAAAGACCACAAACACACTTTGAGTGACACAAGAGAGATAGCACAGTATATACACAGTGGGCACAGGAGGTCACTGGTGAAGATCAGGTGGATGTGTCAGGTCATTGTGTGACGTGGTAGCGAGATCACCAGCGTGGAGTACCAGCATGTAATACAAGGGGAGTTGAGATGATGTATTTGTCAGCATTTGCTGACAAATACAGTGTTTTGCACGTGAGTTGTAACACCAAGCTATCACTCTCTTCTACACAGTATCAACCCACCTGTCGTCCCTACACATGATCCTATCACTCTCTTCTACACAGTATCAACCCACCTGTCGTCCCTAGACATGATCCTATCACTCTCTTCTACACAGTATCAACCCACCTGTCGTCCCTACACATGATCCTATCACTCTCTTCTACACAGTATCAATCCACCTGTCGTCCCTAGACATGATCCTATCACTCTCTTCTACACAGTATCAATCCACCTGTCGGCCCTACACATGATCCTATCACTCTCTTCTACACATTATCAATCCACCTGTCGTCCCTAGATATGATCTTATCACTCTCTTCTACACAGTATCAACCCACCTGTCGTCCCTAGACATGATCCTATCACTCTCTTCTACACAGTATCAACTCACCTGTCGTCCCTAGACATGATCCTATCACTCTCTTCTACACATTATCAATCCACCTGTCGTCCCTAGACATGATCCTATCACTCTCTTCTACACATTATCAATCCACCTGTCGTCCCTAGACATGATCCTATCACTCTCTTCTACACAGTATCAATCCACCTGTCGTCCCTAGATATGATCCTATCACTCTTTTCTACACAGTATCAATCCACCTGTCTTCCCTAGATATGATCCTATCACTCTCTTCTACACAGTATCAATCCACCTGTCGTCCCTAGATATGATCCTATCACTCTCTTCTACACAGTATGAATCCACATGTCGTCCCTAGATATGATCCTATCACTCTCTTCTACACAGTATCAACACACCTGTCGTCCCTAGATATGATCCTATCACTCTCTTCTACACAGTATCAACACACCTGTCGTCCCTAGACATGATCCTATCACTCTCTTCTACACAGTATCAATCCACCTGTCGTCCCTACACATGATCCTATCACTCTCTTCTACACAGTATCAATCCACCTGTCGTCCCTAGATATGATCCTATCACTCTTTTCTACACAGTATCAATCCACCTGTCGTCCCTAGATATGATCCTATCACTCTCTTCTACACAGTATCAACCGACCTGTCGTCCCTATATATGATCCTATCACTCTCTTCTACACAGTATCAACCCACCTGTCGTCCCTAGACATGATCCTATCACTCTCTTCTACACAGTATCAACCCACCTGTCGTCCCTAGACATGATCCTATCACTCTCTTCTACACAGTATCAACCCACCTGTCGTCCCTAGACATGATCCTATCACTCTCTTCTACACAGTATCAACCCACCTGTCGTCCCTAGACATGATCCTATCACTCTCTTCTACACAGTATCAACCACCTGTCGTCCCTAGATATGATCCTATCACTCTCTTCTACACAGTATCAACCCACCTGTCGTCCCTAGATATGATCCTATCACTCTTTCTACACAGTATCAACCACCTGTCGTCCCTACACATGATCCTATCACTCTCTTCTACACAGTATCAACCCACCTGTCGTCCCTACACATGATCCTATCACTCTCTTCTACACAGTATCAATCCACCTGTCGTCCCTAGATATGATCCTTTCACTCTCTTCTACACAGTATCAACCCACCTGTCGTCCCTAGACATGATCCTATCACTCTCTTCTACACAGTATCAACCACCTGTCGTCCCTACACATGATCCTATCACTCTTTCTACACAGTATCAACCACCTGTCGTCCCTAGACATGATCCTATCACTCTCTTCTACACAGTATCAACCCACCTGTCGTCCCTACACATGATCCTATCACTCTCTTCTACACAGTATCAATCCACCTGTCGGCCCTACACATGATCCTATCACTCTCTTCTACACATTATCAATCCACCTGTCGTCCCTAGACATGATCCTATCACTCTCTTCTACACAGTATCAACCCACCTGTCGTCCCTACACATGATCCTATCACTCTCACACAGTATCAATCCACCTGTCGGCCCTACACATGATCCTATCACTTCACACATTATCAATCCACCTGTCGTCCTAGACATGATCCTATCACTTCTACAGTACAACCCACCTGTCGTCCCACACATGATCCTATCATCTTTCTACACAGTATCAATCCACCTGTCGGCCCTACACATGATCCTATCATCTCTTCTACACATTATCAATCCACCTGTCGTCCCTAGACATGATCCTATCACTCTCTTCTACACAGTATCAACCCACCTGTCGTCCCTAGACATGATCCTATCACTCTCTTCTACACAGTATCAACCCACCTGTCGTCCCTAGACATGATCCTATAACTTCCCCAACTTTACCCTGTCGTTCACTGTGATAGTACCAGGCTAGTACTGCCTTCATGGCTGTGTCATGTAAATAAAACGCTACAGCAAGGTAAATATCATGAGAATATTAAGGTTTTGTTAATAAATGGTTTACTAAACAATCTTTTTTGGGGGAAACATGTTAAGGTGGTATTTGGTCCGCTGAAAATAGTAGACATAAATGTTAATTGGTTACTTAACTGGTAGATGAAGTAGTCTTGAAACCCATGATCATGGGTGTTACTTGTTATTACGAACACAGGTGTATAATGACCTGCACACCTTATCGTAATGGAATAAATCGTGGATCAAGCAAAATACAACAGAAGTTATATGACTTGTATTTCCTTCACTAAATAAGGAAGCTGGTATTGACAATATGTACAGTAAGAGCAAGTGTACGACACGGTGGTCAAAGGAGACAAGAGCCAGACAAAACACAGTGAGCGACCAGCAGCCCAGACAAGTCTGCCAAACCTCGTGTCACAAGTGAACCACATTGCTTCACAGCTCTGGCTGGTGAGCCGAGGTACTGATATAACGACGGGGCTCATTTTGATCGTTAAATCCTTAGCACCTGGTTCGCAGGTGGTGACGCAGAATATAAGGGTTTGTGACGTACACCGTATAAAATGTAACGTATTCGTAGCATGCCACACTTGTAGGTATAATGGGGGTATCTTCTATACTGGCTGTCACTCAGGTGTGTGCTGTCTCAGGTGTGTGTTGTGTCAGGATTATGTTGCGCCAGGTATGTGTTGTCACTTAGGTGTGTGTTGAGTCAGGTGTATGTTGTCTCAGGTGTGTGTGTCAGGTGTATGTTGTTTCAGGTGTGTGTTGTGTCAGGTGTGTGTTGTGACTCATGTGTGTTGTGTTAGGTATGTGCTGTAACTCAGGTGTGTGCTGTAACTCAGGTGTGTGCTGTAACTCAGGTGTGTGCTGTAACTCTGCTGTGCCGTCAACAACTATTACTCAACTGAGGCTACCATCAACCCCCCCACCATGAACCAAGAAATTAACTTTGGGGTGGAGTGGGGGGGGGAAGGGAGAGAACTATACTCAAGTATAGTATTCATCACCCCTCACCCCAGTGTTTAGTCTCACAGAATATACACACCGAGAGGTGTATATCTCTTATATATATATATATATTTTTTTTTTTTTTTAACAAGTCGGCCGTCTCCCACCGAGGCAGGGTGACCCAAAAAGAAAGAAAATCCCCAAAAAGAAAATACTTTCATCATCATTCAACACTTTCGCCACACTCATACATTTTTTTTTTTTTTCAACAAGTCGGCCGTCTCCCACCGAGGCAGGGTGACCCAAAAGAAAGAAAATCCCCAAAAAAAAACTTTCATCATCATTCAACACTTTCACCACACTCATACATAATCACTGTCTTTGCAGAGGAGCTCAGATACGACAGCTGAGAAAAGTCCCTCCCAGCTGTCACTATCTCAGACCCTCCTTTAAAGTGCAGGCATTGTACTTCCCATTTCCAGGACTCAAGTCCAACTAAATCAATTAACTGGTTTCCTGAATCCCTTCACACAATGTTACCCTGCTCACACTCCAACAGATCGTCATGTCCCAAAACCATTCGTCTCCATTCACTCCTATCTAACACGCTCACACATGCTTGCTGGAAGTCCAAGCCCCTTGCCCACAAAACCTCCTTTACCCTTCCCTCCAACCTTTTCTAGGACGACCCCTACCCCGCCTTCCTTCCCTACAGATTTATACGCTCTCCAAGTCATTCTACTTTGATCCATTCTCTCTAATGACCAAACCACCTCAACAACCCCTCTTCAGCCCTCTGACAAATACTTTTAGTAACTCCACACCTTCTCCTAATTTCCACATTCCAAATTTTCTGCATAATATTTACACACACATTGCCCTTAGACAGGACATCTCCACTGCCTCCAGCCTCCTCCTCGCTGCAGCATTTGCAACCCATGCTTCACACCCATATAAGAGTGTTGGTACCACTATACTTTCGTACATTCCTTCTTTGCCTCCATGGATAACGTTTTTGTCTCCACAGATACCTCAATGCACCACTCACCTTTTTTCCTTCATCAATTCTATGGCTAACCTCATCCTTCATAAACCCATCCGCTGACACATCAACTCCCAAATATCTGAAAACATTTACTTCTTCCATAATCCCTCTCTCCAATGTGATATAAAATTTTTCTTTATTTAAATCGTTTGATACCCTCATCACCTTACTCTTATCTATGTTCACTTTTAACTTTCTACCTTTACACACTCTCCCAAACTCGTCCACTAACCTTTGCAACTTTTCTTTAGAATCTCCCATAAGCACAGTATCATCAGCAAAAGTAACTGTGTCAACTCCCATTTTGCATTTAATTCTCCATAATTTAATCCCACCCTCTCCCCAACACCCTAGCATTTACTTCTTTTACAACCCCTCTATAAATATATTAAACAACCATGGTGACATTACACAACCCTGTCTAAGACCTACTTTTACCGGGAAGTAATCTCCTCTCTCCTACACACCCTAACCTGAGCCTCACTATCCTCATAAAAACTCTTTACAGCCTTCAGTAACTTACTACCTATTCCATACACTTAACATTTGCCACTTTTTTTAAACCCATCTTGATCTACACAATCTTCCTTCTCACTGTAACCACTCTAAAAAGCCTCCTTGCTCATCTGCAATCCTACTCTCTGTCTTACCTCTAATTCTTTCAATAATAACCCTGCCATACACTTTACCTGGTATACTCAGTAAACTTATTCCCCTATAATTTTTACACTCTCTTTATCCCCCTTCCCTTTATATAAAGGAACTATACATGCTCGCTGCCAATCCTAGGTACCTTCCCTCTTTCATACATTTATTAAACAAAAATACCAACCACTCCAGCACTATATCCCCCTGCTTTTAACATTTCTGTCATGATTCCGTCAATTCCAGCTGCTTTACCCCCTTTCATTCTACGTAATGCCTCACGCACCTCCCCCACACTCACATCCTGCTCTTCTTCACTCCTAAACGATGTTGTACCTCCTGGCCAGTACATGAAATTACCGCCTCCTTTTTCATCGACATTTAAAAGTTCCTCAAAATATTCCCGCCATCTACCCATCCAGCTCCCCATCTACTAACTCCCTACTCTGTTTTTAACTGACAAATCCATTCGTTCCCTAGGCTTTCTTACCTTGTTTATCTCACTCCAAAATTTTTCTTGTTTTCAGCAAAATTTCTTGACAGAGCCTCTCCATTCTTTCATCCGCTCTTCTTTTGCACTCTCTCACCACTCTCTTCACCTTTCTTTTACTCTCCATATACTCTGCTCTTCTACTAACACTTCTGTTTTGTAAAACCTCTCATAAGCTACCTTTTTCTCTTTTATCACACCCTTTACTTCTTCATTCCACCACTCACTCCTCTTTCCTCCTGCACCCACCCTCCTATAGCCACAAACTTCTGCCCCACATTCTAATACTGCATTTTTAAAACTATCCCAACTCTCTTCAACCCCCACTACTCCTACTTGCACTAGCCCACCTTTCTGCCAATAGTTGCTTATATCTCACCCTAACTTCCTCTCCCTTAGTTTATACACTTTTACCTCTCTCTTACTTGCTGTTGCCATTTTCTTTTTGTCCCATCTACCTTTTACTCTAACTGTAGCTACAACCAAATAATGATCTGATATATCCGTTGCCCCTCTATAAACATGTACATCCTGAAGCCTACTCATCAACCTTTTATCCACCAATACATAATCCAACAAACTACTTTCCTTACGTGCTATATCATACCTTGTATATTTATTTATCCTCTTTTTCATAAAATATGTATTACTTATTACCAAACCTCTTTCTACACATAGCTCAATTAATGGCTCCCCATTTACATTTACCCCTGGCACCCCAAATTTACCTACTACTCCTCCACACCATTTTTACCCACTTTAGCATTAAGATCCCCAACCACAATTACTCTCTCACTTGGTTCAAAACTCCCCACACACTCACTCAACATTTCCCAAAATCTCTCTCTCCTCTACACTTCTCTCTTCTCCAGGTGCATAAACACTTACTATAACCCACTTTTCACATCCAACCTTTATTTTACTCCACATAATCCTTGAATTTATACATTTATATTCCTTCTTTACCTGCCATAACTGATTATTCAACATTATTGCCACTCCTTCTTTAGCTCTAACTCTATTTGAAACCCTGATCTTATCCCATTTATTTCTCCCACTGAAACTCTCCTACCCCTTCAGCTTTGTCTCACTTAAAGCCAGGACATCCAGCTTCTTTTCATTCATAACATCTACAATCATCTCTTTCTTATCATTCGCACAACATCCACGCACATTCAAACATCCCACTTTGACGGTTTTCTTCTTCTTCTTTTTAGTAAGCTATACAGGAAAAGGGGTTACTAGCCCATTGTTCCGGCATTTTAGTTGACTTTTACAACACGCATGGCTTACGGAGGAAAGATTCTTATTCACTTCCCCATGGATATGAAAGGGAAAAGCAATAAGAACAAGAACTATTAAGGGTAAAATCAAAGAAAACTCAGATGAGTGTGTATACAATAAACGTGTACATGTTTGCGTAGTGTGACCTAAGTGTAAGTAAAGTAGCAAGACGTACCTGAAATCTTGCATGTTTATGAGACAGAAAAAAGACACCAGCAATCCTACCATCATGTAAAAAAGTTTCAGGTTTCTGTTTCACAGTCACCTGGCAGGATGGTAGTACTTCCCTGGGTGGTTGCTGTCTACCAACCTACTACCATATATATATATATATATATATATATATATATATATATATATATATATATATATATATATATATATATATATATATATATATATATATGCTAAATTTACTTTAATCCCTATTCTATACATAAAGCTTCGCTCTTCACAACACTTCTTCGGTGACTGCTGGAGAAGACTGGTGGAGATGCTACACAATGCTGGAGAAGATTGCAACGCCATCAGATAAATAGTTGCAATTGTTAACAACGCAAGCAATTAACCTCTCCACACCCTTAACCAAAGCGGAGTGTAAAGACTTAGCAATAACAGGGGAAACAACTAATATCTTGCTGGATTTCCCACACCACATTCAGCAGGACGATAAAGGAGTTATTTAAAACTGAAATTCCCGCCATTGATAGTAGTGGCGGTGTGTACTTGACGTCATGTGGATGATGTGACAAGTTTTAACGTTGGGGGACGGGGAGGTTTAATTAACTTCTGGGTAGCTGAACCCGAGGATCTGACACATGTGATACAAAGAACATCTGTCTATCTTACCCAACGCCAAACTAGTTATCAAAGGAGCAGAGAAGTAAGAGAAAGAGAGAGAGAGAGAGAGAGAGAGAGAGAGAGAGAGAGAGAGAGAGAGAGAGAGAGAGAGAGGAGAGAGAGAGAGAGAGAGAGAGAGAGAGAGAGAGAGAGAGAGAGAGAGAGAGAGAGAGAGAGAGAGAGAGACGGTGCCTACTTTGCTTAAAATCTGCCCTGATCACCGCCACTGGCACCGTCACATTCAGACCAAGATCATTCCTAATTTCTGAACCACTGGCCTAGCTTACTCTCGCCGATATGACTCACCTACAACACAAACTATATGAAGAAGCACTGAAGGTTCCTACTCGCACACCATATGTTAAACTTCAAACATTACATTTGACAACATCACCCGCCCATCTCTACACCATGTAGAGAGAATGGAACGAGACAGAGTGACTTCGAGAGTGTATAAATCTGTAGTGGAGGGAAGGCGGGGTAGGGGTCGGCCTAGGAAAGGTTGGAGGGAGGGGGTAAAGGAAGTTTTGTGTGCGAGGGGCTTGGACTTCCAGCAAGCATGTGTGAGCGTATTTGATAGGAGTGAATGGAGGCATATGGTTTTTAATACTTGACGTGCTGTTGGAGTGTGTGCAAAGTAACATTTATGAAGGGATTCAGGGAAACCGGCAGGCCGGACTTGAGTTCTGGAGATGGGAAGTACAGTGCCGGCACTCTGAAGGAGGGGTGTTAATGTTGCAGTTTTATAACTGTAGTGTAAAGCACCCTTCTGGCAAGACAGTGATGGAGTGAATGATGATGAAAGTTTTCTTTTCGGGCCACCCTGCCTTGGTGGGAATCGGCCGATGTTTTAATAAAAAAAAAAATATATATATATATATATATATATATATATATATATATATATATATATATATATATATATATATATATATATATATATATATATATATATATATATATATATATATTCACTGTAAATACATTCAGCTGGAGTACAGTTGAGGGAGTCTGGAGTGCAGCTGGGGCTCTGGAGTGCAGCTGATGGAGTTGGGAGTGCAGCTAGGGAGTCTGGAGTGCAGCTGGGAGAATCTGGAATGCAGCTGGGGAAGTGTGGAGTGCAATGGGGAGTGTGGAGTGCAGATGGAGTAGAGTGCAGTAGGAGGCGAGTGCAGCTGGGGTCGGGAGTGCAGCTGGGGGTCTGGAGTGCAGCTGGGGATCTGGAGTGCAGCTGGGGTCTGGAGTGCAGCTGGGGTTGGAGTGCAGCTGGGGGTCTGAGTGCAGCTGGGGGGTCTGAGTGCAGCTGGGGGTCTGGAGGCAGCTGGGGTCTGGAGTGCAGCTGGGGGGTCTGGAGTGCAGCTGGGGTCTGAGTGCAGCTGGGGGTCTGGAGTGCAGCTGGGGTCTGAGCAGCTGGGGGTCTGGAGTGCAGCTGGGGGTCTGGAGGCAGCTGGGGTCTGGAGGCAGCTGGGGGTCTGGAGTGCAGCTGGGGTCTGGAGTGCAGCTGGGGGTCTGGAGTGCAGCTGGGGTCTGAGTGCAGCTGGGGTCTGGAGTGCAGCTGGGGATCTGAAGTGCAGCTGGGGGTCTGGAGTGCAGCTGGGGGTCTGGAGTGCAGCTGGGGGGTCTGGAGTGCAGCTGGGGGGTCTGGAGTGCAGCTGGGGGTCTGGAGTGCAGCTGGGGGGTCTGGAGTGCAGCTGGGGGTCTGGAGTGCAGCTGGGGGGTCTGGAGTGCAGCTGGGGGGTCTGGAGTGCAGCTGGGGTCTGGAGTGCAGCTGGGGGGTCTGGAGTGCAGCTGGGGGTCTGGAGTGCAGATGGGGGAGTCTAGCCACTCCACACACTGAGAATTAATATATCTGAGGCTGGAGAACATCACAACCTCAAATGAATTAATTTATGTTTACTCTTGAGTTTAAACTGACTGACTCCCCTTCCTTTCCTCTCCCCGGGGTCTCTCTCTCTCTCTCTCTCTCTCTCTCTCTCTCTCTCTCTCTTTCTCTCTCTCTCTCTCTCTCTCAATGGTTCTTACAGGTTAGGTTAAGAGTTTTTTGTTTATGTGCTAAGAGGTCATTTAAGAGCTCAGCTCCTTTAAGCTCTTTGCCCAGCATTGCTTTTATTAACTCTTTATAGTTCTGAAACATACACATAGGGAGCAGGATGAAGTTGGAGCTTGCTGTGGGCCAGCTGTGGTCCAGCTGTGAGGCAGCTGTGTGTCAGCTGTGAGCCAGAGGCTTAGTTTGGTCACTTGACTTCATATCATTAGTTCGTGTTTGCTGTGCAAACAGTTTCCAAAACCTAGTCATGCGAGGAAGGATTGATCACAGATGGAGTGATGTTCTCGAGAAGGGTTCAGCCTCAGTCCAGTTCCTCTTACCTGCCCGTCTTGTGGTATGGAACCGAGATCTATCCAGGTCCAGGTCGAGGCCAGAGATAAGTGAAAATATGTATTCCTCTCTTTAGACCAGAAGTCGTAGATAAGAAGGGAAGGGAAACAGGCAAGCTAAGAAAGTGGTGTGTACTCAGACTGAGAGAGCACTTGTGCCTCTGCTGTTGTGGTTGTTGTGGTTGCAAGATTTATTATGTGATCTTCCATAGACATTTTGGAGTCGTATTTTACTCCAGGAATATCCACCTCATCCCTGGGCTCTAACACTCATCCATTACTTCCCTCAGCTACAGTACTGACATCATGCTTCTAGTCATCATCTCATTTATATCTTTTCATATATATATATATATATATATATATATATATATATATATATATATATATATATATATATATATATATATATATATGTATAAGAATAAGAAGTTTTTTTCAGCATGATACATGTTTGTACAAAGGAGTACATATAACAATTGGGTGTACATGTCAAAAGCCCCTTTATATGCAGAGTATTTCTGGCAAACTTAAGACTAACTTAAGATTAATAAGGAAATAACACTGTGAGTAATTTTGTACATATAGTCACTTAGGTGAGTGTAATTTTAAATTTAGGAGTTTACAATGAACACTGTAGAATTGACTATTCTATTAGTTCATGCTATATGGCTTTAATAAGTTTGGTAGAGAGGAATTACAGTTTTGATTACTAACCTAAGGTGGACACAATGGAATGATTAACATTTGAGAGGATTACAGATATTGAGAGTAAGTATATATTGATTATAATGTTTTAACTAAGTTCATGATTTTGAGCAAATGCACATATAGTTTTTACATATGTATTTATGATGGGCGAGGATAGGTTAAGGAGATAAGGTGTTTTCTAACTTTAGTTTTAAAATGCTAGCTGAGCCAGTAGTTCTGGAGATTTCTGGCAGAATGTTCCAAATTTTGGGACCTTTTATGTACATTGAGTTTCTGAGAAGATTTACCTGACACGGGAATGTCATAGAGATTTTGTGCCTATTATTGTGTCCATGGGTCCTGTTGCAACTATCAAGAAAGCACTTTAGGTCAGGATTTATATTAGAATTGACTGTTCTGTAAATGTAGGTGGCACAGTAGTATGAGTGAATGTTTTGTACAGTGAGTAGGTTTAGGTCTTTGAAAAGTGGGGGGTGGGGGGTGTTGTCTAGCTGTGGATTGTTTGATTATTCGCACTGGAGCTTTTTGTTGGGTTATTATTGGCTTCAGGTGATTTGTCGTTGAGGAACCCCAGGCACAAATAGCATAGGTGAGGTAGTGGTAGATCAGTGAATGGTATAGTGTTGTTTGCCGTACTTAGTAACGTGTCTTTGAGAGGATGACAACTGTTTTAGATACTTTTTTTTTTGTTAAGTGTTGGATATGGTTGTTGAATTTCAGGTTGTTGTCAAGGTGTAGATTCAGGAATTTTCCTTCATTATGTTTAGCAATAAGAATGTTGTTAAGCTTAATGTTGAGTTGGACCTCACTTGCAATAAGAATGTTGTTAAGTATAATGTTTAGTTGGAAATCACTTGCAATAAGGATGTTGTTAAGCATAATGTTGAGTTGGACCTCACTTGCAATAAGGATGTTGTTAAGCATAATGTTGAGTTGGACCTCACTTGCAATAAGAATGTTGTTAAGTATAATGTTTAGTTGGAAATCACTTGCAATAAGGATGTTGTTAAGTATAATGTTTAGTTGGAAATCACTTGCAATAAGGATGTTGTTAAGCATAATGTTGAGTTGGACCTCACTTGCAATAAGAATGTTGTTAAGTATAATGTTTAGTTGGAAATCACTTGCAATAAGGATGTTGTTAAGTATAATGTTTAGTTGGAAATCACTTGCAATAAGAATGTTGTTAAGCTTAATGTTGAGTTGGACCTCACTTGCAATAAGAATGTTGTTAAGTATAATGTTTAGTTGGAAATCACTTGCAATAAGGATGTTGTTAAGCATAATGTTGAGTTGGACCTCACTTGCAATAAGAATGTTGTTAGCATAATGTTGAGTTGGACCTCACTTGCAATAAGAATTTTTCATAATTTGTTGATTGGCCTACTTGCAATAAGGATGTTGTTAAGCATAATGTTGAGTTAACCTACTTGGAATAGGATGTTGTTCAATGTTTAGGAACCTCACTTTGCAATAAGAATGTTGTTAAGTATAATGTTTAGTTGGACCTCACTTGCAATAAGAATGTTGTTAAGCATAATGTTGAGTTGAACCTCACTTGCAATAAGAATGTTGTTAAGCATAATGTTGAGTTGAACCTCACTTGCAATAAGAATGTTGTTAAGCATAATGTTGAGTTGAACCTCACTTGCTCTACTCCCAAACATAATGTAAAAGGTTTTGTCTATATTCAGTGTAAGTTTATTGGCAGTCATCCAGGTTGCTATTTTTGTGAGCTCTTCATTAACAACAGTAATGAGTGAGACTAGATTAGGGTGAGAGATGACAAAAGTCATGTCGTCAGCAAAGAGAATATAGTTCTAAGTTGTGATATACTTGGAAGGTCGTTGATGTATAAAAGGAAAGGAGGGGGCCAAGAACGCTTCCCTGTGGTAAACCAGTGTCCAGAGGTCTTGTTAAGGAGGTTGTGTCCTTAATAAAGACGTATTGCTGTCTATTAGTAAGGTACGACTTGATATATGCAAGTGCGTGTCCTCTTGTACCATAATGATCAAGTTTGAGGAATAGGATTCTGTGGTCTACTGCATCAAAAGTTTTCTTAAGGTATATATATATATATATATATATATATATATATATATATATATATATATATATATATATATATATATATAATATATTATAAATTTTGTTCGAACTGAACCTTGAACCTCATGAAGGTAGCAGTGCTTTGCCACGTACACACTGGTCCAATACCTGGCATCCAGCTTCGCAGACATTCAGCGCCAGCTTCAGGCAGGAGGCTTCAGCTTTTCATCTCATCCCCTGCATGCATCGACACAACTAGAGATTTTTACAATGCTAGGAATTCGCTGCATGTGTCGATGCATGCAGGGGATGAGATGAAAAGCTGTAAGCCACCTGCCTGAAAGCTGGCTGCCTTGGATCAACGTCTAGCGTGAGCTGGACGCCAAGGTATTGGACCAGTGTGGTACGGTGGTAAAGCACTGCGTACCTTGTCATGAGGTTCGTAGGTTCGAGTCTCCGTCGGCCAGAGATCAGTGTTTATATATATATAAATATCGTGCCGAATAGGTAAAACTTGCAATTTTGGCTTAAATAGCAACGCCCTTCTTGCCAAATTAGGCAAGCGAAAATTTGTGTTTGCAATAATTTCGCAAAAACATTCTGAACCCAACGAAAAATATATATTTCATTGTAGCCTTATCTAAAATATATTTAGTTGGATTAGGCTAAATTAAATTGCGCTTGTTATAATAAGGTTAGGTAAGTTTTCTAATTTGTTTTGGTACAAAATTATTAATTTTTACATTAACATAAATGAAAAAAATCTATCTTTAAACGTATAAGAGAATTTTTTAGAAAGGTCTTAATTTTAAATGAGTTCTTGCTAATTGACCTGTTTTACCGTTTCGGCACGACATATATATATATATATATATATATATATATATATATATATATATATATATATATATATATATATATATATATATATATATATATATATATATATATATATCACTGTTTAAGAAGTGTTTGTGTTGTTGTGAGTCTCCTTCAATGATGGACGTAGTTTAGTGTCACGACTCACACCTCGTTCTGCCAAAATCATCAGTTACTGAGGATGACGATCCAAGATACTGATGATGTGTATGATGTGGAGGGAGACTGGAACAACGTCACTGAGGCAGGAAACTGGCTGGCTCATGGCAGCTTCGCAAGAGTACCAGAGAAATGTTGGCAGCAAGAACCATTCTATGTTGTAACTGTTCTCTCCCAGTATCCATTTGTGCCCTGGCTGGCAGGAGAGAGCAGAGTCACAGGACTGACACGGTGACCTGAGAGTCTTTACTGCAGTCAACGCGAACGTTATTTCGTTTTAAGTCCAGATGAAGAACACTTTTACGGTGGCTTTCCTGGAGTTTTACCAGCGGATCCTGGATGATCTTAAGCCAAACAACGTAGTCGACTTTCTCCTGATCACTGCCTTGATCTTTCATCATGACCTTTAGACTTTCCCAACACAGTTCATCAGATAGAAGCCTGCGTCAGGGCAGAGTCCAAGGACCTTTGGTGCTCCGCCGGGCCACTGAGTTGTTAAGGACAGATGTTTCACTGAGAACACACTCGGCTTTACAATCAGGGTAGATGATCATCACCACAGGTTCTTAGTGTTCTGGAAGCCGCCATTGCTGGGCAGATGTGGCCATGATCCAGGCCCAGGGCCACATCTGCCCCCCCCGGCACCACTTCTGAAGGAAGTAGAACATCTTGTTCTTCCTTGAAGTCGGGATGCTGTCAATCATGTAATTACCGTGATCGTTGAAGACACAGAAGCTAACCATCTAACAAGCCAGGAGTTTATATCCATATTTACATTGGAAAATCTTGTTCATTGCTAAGATTAAGATTTAGTTCATTGCGAAGATTTAGATTTTGCCAACGAAGTGGCTAGTTTATTGTACAACCCATATCCATGCTGTGGAAGGTAGCACAAGAGTATATGGATACACAAAAGGCCCAGGAACTAGGCCCAAAAAGGATTAACAGGAGCACATCTGGATTTATATCTACAGTTCACTTATCTGTTAAGATTTAGGAAATTTGCCTAATACATCTGGTATCTTACTAAACCAAAGAATAAGACAAAACCATCAAAATTCCCTTTTGTTTGTCCTCTTAAACAACGTCTCTGTTGTCGAGTGTCTATCCAACTTTCCTTTGTGTTCAACTCATCCTGACCCACAGCCTTTTCTTGATGCGGTGGGAAACAGCCGACGTGTTATATATATATATATATATATATATATATATATATATATATATATATATATATATATATATATATATATATATATATATATGTGTGTGTATATGTATACACACACAGATGCTCCCAACTTACGAACAAGTTACGTTCCAGAAGGCTGTTCGTATTTTGAATTGTTCGTAAGTCGTTATTTTGCCATTTTTCTATTGTTACGATTATTATTATTGTTTTTAATATAATTATCATTATTATTACTGTTCCTCTCTGCGCCGTTGTTCGTTGAAAACTTAAAGACAATACTGTACAGTATCAGTCATGTATGGTTCTTAATACTAAAGCATATTTTAATAATAAATACGGTAAAAAAAACTTCTTACCTTTTTAACTGGTACAATAAACTAACACGGCAGTTTGTTCGTATGTCCGAATGTTCGTAATTAGGGTAGCGTCTGTACAGTATTTACAGCTATGTACAATGAGGCAAAAATGCAAGCACAAGACACGGTGAGAACCGTAGCGACCAGCAGCGAAGGTAAGTCTGCCAAGGCTGCTTAGCGAGTGCCACGTCGCTTCACAGCCTTGGTGGGCTTCCTTGTGATTGGCTGGTTGAACCAAGGTACTAGTATAATGACAGGGCCCCTGTGATCTTTAAATCATTAGCACATGGATCGCTGGTCAAGAGGCAGCCTATATGGGTGTTTAACATATGCCAAATAAAATTTAACATACTCTTAGCATGCCACAAACAGGGACTTGCATCTTGGCAACAAAAGGTTCAGACTGGTTGATCAGACAAACACCAGACGAGTCTGGCCCATGGCCGGGCTCCGGGAGTAGAAAAACTCTCAGAACTCATCAAAGGTATATTAAAGGCAAAGGTAAGTAGGTCAGTTTTTGTTTTAATTGCTGCGAGATACAGTTCGGTCCAGTGGATTTTGAGGTGGAGTGGTGTCTATTGCGACCCCAGAATGGGCCCCAATGTATATACCTATATGTAAATTTATAATGTATATTTTCCATTTTCTATAATTTTATATTGCTGATATTCTCGATAATAGCTAAATCGATAATATCTTGCTTTATATTATTATTGGACTATTATTTGATTTAGCTTTTATTTGAGTAGGATGTAACATTATATATTGTGCTCATGTTTGTAGTAGCTGCCCTGGAGTTGGCAAACTACCGATTATGACACTAGGCTTGTTATACTGCCGGCGCCTAGTTGCTGGGAGGGAGTCACCTGATTCCACCTGAGGTGGGTGGCTGCTGCTCCTTCCTCGAGAGCACTACGCAGCTGGACATCGTTGAGACAACATCTCGCTCCTGTCTCTGCTTGTTTTCTCGCCATTTAGACTCTGTGTGGTAGAGTATGTGTTCGGTGGTGAGACGAAACATACTTCTCAGGACTCTGTGTAACTCTGTTCAAAGAGGATAGACTAGACAGTGATTTTCGACGTTTTTCTGGGTTGTGTGTCACATTGACACTCTGAGAGAACTCAGGTATCTAGCTACAGCTCCTGACCTAATTCGATAAGGCATCTGTGCACCATCACAGTCTGGGATTGTTTATGCTGAACCTAGCTTCAGTAGAAAGGGAGTTTTGTGACTGTTTTGGAGGATCTAGTGATGGTCCCCAGTTAGGGTCGATTTTCTATCTCCTGGTTCCTGATGCTGTATTGCTGTTGCTTGTTATATTGCTGTTCTGCGAATTGGTCATTTTACTGGTCAATCAAGCTGTTCTGATTGTCAGTTTGTTAGAGAAGCTAGCTTATGAGAAGTTCAGTCGGACACTGGTTGAGTCGAGTCTTAGAGTTACCTGGAGCTCACCCATACACACATATATTCTTATTTGCATATATCTGTATTATTGTAATTACTGACATTGTATCTGATGATACTTCAGATTCATTTGGATATATGTGCCCTCAGCACAGCCTTATGGTATATGAGAGCAGTGTAGGAGCTAACCTCCTAATTAACCTCCTAATGCATTACTTAATGAACATCCTGATCATATGTACATTTATTTACTTTGAAACCCTAGACACTAACTTTGTTAATAAACATATTAAATCTTATGCTTTGGTTAGTACCCTACCGGTTGTAATCCTCATGGAGACTATTGAATATATCGGATAACTGGACCAGGATACTGACTTTGTTGCAAAAGCCCAGTAACAGGCTGGATGCTAGAAGGGCTATCCTTTCTAGTGTTCACTGGAGATGTCTATTACTAATAGATATCGTGTCATTTTGTAACAGTGTCCTTATCGCTCCTTGACCAAGGACCACCAGGTTTTGAAGCCCCCTCTTCCTTGTGACAGTTTTCTTCCTGTGTCTAAAAATGGCCCAGTTGTAGGCTTTATTTGCCGACATGTTTGTCTAATAGCAGAAACAGCTCCATTCTCTCTGTCTCTACTACCTCTATCGACAAATCCTCTTTATTTTTCTACTTATGTATGAACCGAGGAATTTTTATTAGCTAATATTTTATTAAGAACGTCAATATGGTGAGGGATGTGTCACTAGCTGTTCCTGGGCTGTGTGTGTGTGTGTGTGTGTGTGTAAAGCTAGCTCTATAACTCTTTCTTTGTCACTCATACCATTTGTAACTCATCCACAACTTTACTCACTGGATCACTCACTCTCTTACTTCCACACTCACTCACTTCCTTACTCTTTCCCTTCACACTCTTCTCTCTTCTCTTCTCTCTCTCCTCTCTCTCTCTCTCTCTCTCTCTCTCTCTCTCTCTCTCTCACCAGGGACTGGATTAGAATATTTTACGGACGCGTATAATACACGAGTGACTGAGCTTAGTGTTGTCACCTGCCACCAGTGTTAACACAGGTAACCATCGAATCCAATTAATATTTTTACCTGAGGAATGTGTGTGTGTATGTGTGTGTGTACTCACCTCTTCAATGACCGCTACTAGGGCCTCTCTCTCCCTGCTCCATGAGCTTTATCATACCTCGTCTTAAAACTATGTATGGTTCCTGCCTCCACTACATCACTTGCCAGACTATTCCACTTCCTGACAACTCTATGACTGAAGAAATACTTCCTAACATCCCTTTGACTCGTCTGAGTCTTCAGCTTCCAATTGTACCCCTTGTTTCTGTGTCCCATCTCTGGAACATCTTGTCTCTGTCCACCTTATCTATTCCGGGCGGTATTTTGTATGTCGTTATCATGTCTCCCCTAACCCTCCTGTCTTCCAGTGTCGTCAGGCCGATTTCCCTTAACCTTTCTTCATAGGACATTCCCCTTAGCTCCGGAACTAACCTTGTTGCAAACCTTTGCACTTTCACTAATTTGTATGTGTGTGCGTGTGTGTGTGTGTGTGCGTGCGTGTGTGTGTGTGTGTGCGTGTGTGTGTGTGCGTGTAACACAGAATATATGTGAGCTGGTTCTTCACTCTCTACATTATTTATTCACATTGTTATTGCAAATCCTACTTCACCACCAACACCAACACCATTACCACCACCACCACCACCCACCACCACCATCACCACCACCAATACCACCATCACCACCACCATTACCACCACCACTACTATCAAACACAATAAGAATTTCAATAATTTGAGAGGGAAATATTGGGTCAATTGTTGAGTCTTGGTTCCAGGTAAACAATTTCTCTAAATGCGGGAACCAATAAGCTCCCTCCAGCTCCCCTACTCCCACACACCTTCCCACGTCTTTTCCCACCACACCCTCCCTCGTCTTCCCCTACTCCCACACCCTCCCACGTCTTCCCATACGCCCTCTCGTACGCCCACACGTTCTTCCCTACTCCCACACATCCACACACCCACATCCACACTCCAGTTCCCCCCTCACGATCACTTACACCCACTTCCACCCACAGCTTCCACCCACAACTTCCACCCACAGCTTCCACCCACAACTTCCACCCACAACTTCCACCCACAACTTCCACCCACAACTTCCACCCACAGCTTCTACCCGCAGTTTCCACCCACAGACTTCCCCTGTACGCACCCTCCACGCCCACTAATGCCTCAGACATACGCTACCCAGCCCATACCTGCCCATATCCCATCGCAATAGTCATGGGTAGTCCTCAGCAGTGAACTCTTTCGTAAGAATATATGAAGGTATGAACACTGCAGCAGCCTACTGGCCTATACTAGGCAGGTCCTCATATCCAACCCTTTCTTCCCTCTCTCTCTTTTGCAAGCTAAGAGCTGTTAACTACATCAGCTCATTTAAAAGCCTTTTTTTATGAGACGAAACAGGCAACAGGATGTAGTTGGAGTCATCTGTGGGCCAGCAATTTCACTTGGTCAACTGACTTTATTTCGTTGATATCATTATGGTGTACGAACACGTTCCAGACTCGAGTCATCCTGGGGATAAATGATCTCAGATGAAGTGAAGTTCTTTAGAAGTGTACAGAGTGTAGTTGCTGCTCTCTCTCTCTCTCTCTCTCTCTCTCTCTCTCTCTCTCTCTCTCTCTCTCTCTCTCTCTCTCTCTCTCTCTCTATCTATCTATCTATCTCTATCTCTTTCTCTCGCCCGAGGGTGTTTGAAAGACTGGAGTAGATCATTAAGGAGGAAGATTACCCTAGCTTTTACCTCCTTGGTAGTATTGCAGGAAGACGGTAAAAGATACACAGAGTTCTGGGCCCCCGCGATTTATGGAGCTAGTGTTGAAGTGGGGCTGTGTTGACCTTGCAAATAAGAGATTCCTTGGGAGAAAGTTGCGAGGCTGGCTGCTATTAGTCCAGGGTAAAGATGCTCAGCTCTCAACTTCAGTGATTACAACGCCGTATTAAATTGGTCCCTACCATCGGTTCAGCCAGTCAGTGAGACGCCGGGGCTGTGTGCCGCTCTGTCTGCTTCTCTGCTTGTCTGTCTACCTGCTTGCTTGTCTGTGTGCCTGTCTACCTGCTTGCTTGTCTGTCTGTCTGCTGGATCGTGCGCTCGTATGACTTTCAGCCTATTTCCTTATCCATCAGTTTCGGTGAGGCCTATCTAGCTTCCTGTCTAGTTTGGAGTGGCCGTGTAGGTACCCTTAATGTGATTTTCAGCCTGTTGGGCCTCGCTGTAGGCCTACTGACCCGTGACAGGCAGGTCGTACTCACACACAACTAATCACCCACGAAGAGTTTGCTTTAACGACAATAGCTGACACAGTCTCTTCTACCTCTCTTCTAAACTCTTTTACCCTTTTCTAAACCTCTTCCACCCTCCTCTAAACTCTTCTACACTCTTCTAAACCTCTTCTACGCTCTTCTAAACCTCTTCTACCCTCGTCTATAAAAAAAAAAAACTCTAGCTATAGCTTTCTAAATAAAAAAATCAACCCATTGATGCAAGTTCTATTTTAGGTAATTTTTTTTTGTATCTCTTTATCTATATACTTATCAATCGTAATTAAGTATTTCTATTTAATGGTCCATGTAGGACCGAAACGTCGTCACGATGTTTCTCTCTCCTTGGTGCGGGTAATTTGTGTATTGTTCCAGTCACTGTAGTGCATCTCTGTGTTCTTTATTTCTATCTTCTATTCCTGCTGTTGTTGTTGGGGTTTATAGGGCCACTGAGAGCGTTCGCCGTATACTGTACCGTCTACAGTGTACACACAATAAAGTGACCTGGTGTTGTGACCTGGTGCTGTGACCTGGTGCTGTGACCTGATGCTGTGACCTGGTGTTGACTTGGTGTGACCTAGTGTTGTGACCTGTTGTGACCTGGTGCTGTGACCTGGTGTTGTGGCCTGGGGCTGTGACCTGGTGCTGTGACCTGGTGTTGGTATATAGTTGAAATTTTGAATTAATTTTGGAGTGGCTGACTGGCTGGCTGGCTGGCTGGCTGGCTGGCTGCCCAACTGGCTGGCTAGCTGGCTGGCTGGCTGGATGTCTGACTGGCTGGTTGACTGGCTGG
>WNWK01002472.1:75000-120000 GCA_009830355.1 Cherax destructor | reverse complement strand
CTGCACGAGGGTCAACACGTCACCTCTGCACGAGGGTCAACACGTCACCTCTGCACGAGGGTCAACACGTCACCTCTGAACGAGGGTCAACACGTCACCTCTGCACGAGGATCAACACGTCACCTCTGCACGAAGGTCAACACGTCACCTCTGCACGAGGTCAACACGTCACCTCTGCACGAGGGTCAACACGTCACCTCTGCACGAAGGTCAACACGTCACCTCTGCACGAGGATCAACACGTCACCTCTGCACGAAGGTCAACACGTCACCTCTGCACGAGGATCAACACGTCACCTCTGCACGAAGGTCAACACGTCACCTCTGCACGAGGATCAACACGTCACCTCTGCACGAAGGTCAACACGTCACCTCTGCACGAGGATCAACACGTCACCTCTGCACGAAGGTCAACACGTCACCTCTGCACGAAGGTCAACACGTCACCTCTGCACGAAGGTCAACACGTCACCTCTGCACGAAGGTCAACACGTCACCTCTGCACGAGGGTCAACACGTCACCTCTGCACGAGGGTCAACACGTCACCTCTGCACGAAGGTCAACACGTCACCTCTGCAGTAATGGAGATGAAAACACAGCCTCACACCTTTGCTTTCATCTCCATAACTCACAAAGTTGTTTCCGATTTTTTTAATAATTTCTGTAATATTAGAGACGATTTTTTTTTAACTTTCCTTAAAATTATATAAAATAAGAGAGAGTTGCAGACGTGTTAAGTACTCGTAGGTAACTGTGACACTGTCACTGGCCTGTCGCTAGCACTCACAGGCAAGTTGTCACCACGAGAATATTCATTATTATTCTTTAAACGGGAATTCCCGTGTCGCAGGTCAGTGTTGAGGCCTGGGACTGCGTGACGCCCTGCCGCCTGTACCCCCGTGTTCACGGCTGTACCGTGTACCGTCTCCGTTCTCTCCCGGTACCCGTATTTGTGGCGTCGTACGTGTACTTGTGGCGTCGTACGTGTACTTGTGGCGTCGTACATGTACTTGTGGCGTCGTACATGTACTTGTGGCGTCGTATGTGTACTTGTGGCGTCGTACATGTACTTGTGGCGTCGTACGTGTACTTGTGGCGTCGTACGTGTACTTGTGGCGTCGTACATGTACTTGTGGCGTCGTATGTGTACTTGTGGCGTCGTACATGTACTTGTGGCGTCGTACGTGTACTTGTGGCGTCGTACATGTACTTGTGGCGTCGTATGTGTACTTGTGGCGTCGTACGTGTACTTGTGGCGTCGTATGTGTACTTGTGGCGTCGTACGTGTACTTGTGGCGTCGTACGTGTAATTGTGGCGTCGTACGTGTACTTGTGGCGTCGTACGTGTACTTGTGGCGTCGTACGTGTACTTGTGGCGTCGTACGTGTACTTGTGGCGTCGTACGTGTACGTCAACTCGGGTTCAACGATGTTAATACCGTCGATGACAAATCAATTCGGAGTTCATTTTTTTTTTTTTTTTCAAGTAATCTAGAATTTCACGTGTATCCTCAAGCACTGCGTTACCCCCTTCCCCTCCCTCTCCCTTTACCCCCTCCACCTCCTCTTTACTACCCAACCCACATTATCTCCGCCCCTCCCCCACCTCTTGCTTCCCACCTAATAATAGAGATCTCTCGGATAAATGACTAAATATAAGAACAATAATATAAAACTACCCAGGTATTGGCGCCCTCTATTCCCCCTATCCCACCAACTCCCCTCCCACCTCTTATCCCAGACAGACAACACATACAAAACAAAAATCGCCTCTAATTACCTGTGAAATTGAAGCGGAAATTCCAGGGTGGGTGAGTGTGTGTGGCAGGTCCTGGAGTGTGTGTGGCAGGTCCTGGAGTGTGTGGCAGGTACTGGAGTGTGTGTGGCAGGTCCTGGAGTGTGTGGCAGGTCTTGGAGTGTGTGGCAGGTCCTGGAGTATGTGGCAGGTCCTGGAGTGTGTGGCAGGTCCTGGAGTGTGTGGCAGGTCTTGGAGTGTGTGGCAGGTCCTGGAGTGTGTGGCAGGTCCTGGAGTGTGTGGCAGGTCCTGGAGTGTGTGGCAGGTCCTGGAGTGCGTGGTAGGTCCTGGAGTATGTGGCAGGTCCTGGAGCATGTGGCAGGTCCTGGAGTGTGTGGCAGGTCTTGGAGTGTGTGGCAGGTCCTGGAGTGTGTGGCAGGTCCTGGAGTGTGTGGCAGATCCTGGAGTGTGTGGCAGGTCCTGGAGTGCGTGGCAGGTCCTGGAGTGTGTGGCAGGTCCTGGAGTGCGTGGCAGGTCCTGGAGTGCGTGGCAGGTCCTGGAGTGCGTGGCAGGTCCTGGACACATTTTAGCGAGAGAGGTTAAATGTTGTCATATCAGCCGCCTGCATGCAACAAGGGTATATCAGCCCGTTTTTTGGTTAGCTCCGTTTACGACGCCACGTCGCATTATTTGTAAGACTCAGACTTTACTGTAGATTAGCACAGCTCTCAAGTGAGCTCTGTGTGAGCTTGTTTACACACTGTTGCCAACGTAAACAATGCTGAAAACTCAAAACGCAAAACAGGAAATAACCTTCCTTGGCTATACTGAACTATCCTAAGTTTAACCTATATCATGTATTATATATGTTCAATAATAACTCGCATAGAGACGGAAACTCAGAAGAGGATCCCAGAAGAGAGTCGAAATATACAGAACAATTAATCTCCTGAGTTTCTGTCTCCATGTGAGACAGAAATTCAGGAGATTAATTGAGTACTGACAAGTGTTCATTACACTTTAGTTATCCATATATATATATATATATATATATATATATATATATATATATATATATATATATATATATATATATAGTATATATATTTGCATATT
The DNA here is from genome assembly GCA_009830355.1 of Cherax destructor. NCBI lineage: Eukaryota > Metazoa > Arthropoda > Malacostraca > Decapoda > Parastacidae > Cherax > Cherax destructor. The sequence goes on along the minus strand of WNWK01002472.1, from coordinate 117,149 downwards.
ACACTTATGGGCCCTCAAAACCACTGTAAAAATTTTAATTTATGTTTATAAAACCATTTGTAGATTGCCCTAAATAAAAAGTTACTTAGGAGAGCGTTGGAGTCTTCCCAGACTAGTTACTCCATGTTGGCCTTGGCTAGCTTCTTGCGTCCGTCTCCTAGCTATCACTCAGCGTGCCGAACATCTAGCACAGCTTCTCCCGATGTCACTTTAGAGTCTTTGGAGGAGAGGCTTCCGAGTCATAGTTTGAGTGAGAGGAAACTGGAGGACAACATGTGTGAGAGATAGCGAAGGAGAAAAGGGGAAAGGAAACTGAAGAGAGGTACAAGAAGGTGGCAACAGAGACTGGCTGGGTCCATCCCACTTGTTATTCTGAAGACATGCTGCCCAGCCCCGTGTTCCCTCCCCACGATCTCCCACAAGGTATCGTGTATTCCCACTGGCGGTGGACAATGGCCAGTGTGAGGGGCCACCTGAACGATACCCAGGAGACGAGCGATCCTCTCTGGTAATGATGGCTGCGGCGTGCCTCTAGGGGGGAGTCCCTTATCGTTCGCCATCTTGACACGAGTTTTAATTGTGATCAAGTTCTCTCGGATCATTCATTCTGACACTACCTGGCTCCCGATACAAAAATCGGCAATAGAGCGGATCCACTGTAGCCTTTACTCTGTCGGTCTACACGAAGCTCTCCGAAGAAGTGTGACTTGTAGATAAATGGCGTGATTTGCTTGTACTGACAACAACAGTGTTCCCTCCGCCCACACCCTGGTACCCCATCGTCCAATACACACACACATTATCTCCTCCTTTACGTTCAAGCTTAGTACGTGTAGGTACACGTACACGTACATACAGTTACACAAATTATCTTGTGACCAAACACTAGGACATATTGGAAAACGTTTCGGACCTGGGACCTTGATCACTTCTAACATACACAGGGTGAAAAGACAGTAAATATAGGCGGAGAGTGAGGTGTCGGTATCTATTACCAAGGCACATACCACAAATTATCATACATAGTAACATATGTGTAAATTATCTAGGATAACCCCCAGAAAAAGTCAGGCAAAGTGACATTTATTTCCATTGGGATCCCTGAGATTAAGACCGTGTATCATCCTGTAGCATCTTGTCTACATGTAGACCATCTTGTCTAAATGTAGACCATCGTGTCTACATGTAGACCATCTTGTCTACACGTAGACCATCTTGTCTACATGTTGACAATGTTGTCTACATGTAGACCATTTTGTCTACATGTAGACCATCTTGTCTACACGTGAACCATCTTGTCTACATGTAGACTATGTTGTCTACATGTAGGCTATCTTGTCTACATGTGGACCATCTTGTCTACATGTAGACTATCTTGTCTACATGCAGACAATCTTGTCTAAATGTAGCCCATCTTGTCTACATGTAGACCATCTTGTCTACATGTAGACTATCTTGTCTACATACAGACTATCTTGTCTACATGTAGACTATCTTGTCTACATGAAGACTTTCTTGACTACATGGAGACTATCTTGTCTACATGTAGACTATCTTGTCTACATGTGGTGGCAATCTGCTGTGCATACATAAGCGACGTTGAACACAGTTCGTCATTTGAGAGTCTCGCGCTGTCACCGCGCTGCTTAGACAGCCGTATGCAAATGAGCCGCTAATTGCAGATAATGTTGCCAGTTTCAACCTCACATCAAATGACCGAAGAGCCCAGGTACTGACCCTGGTGAACCATCACTGCCAGGCACTGATCCTGGTGAACCATCACTGCCAGGTACTGACTCTAGTGAACCATCAGTGCCAGGCACTGAACCTGGTGAACCATCAGTGCCAGGCACTGACCCTGGTGAACCATCACTGCCAGGTACTGACCCTGGTGAACCATCACTGCCAGGCACTGACCCTGGTGAACCATCACTGCCAGGCACTGACCCTGGTGAACCATCACTGCCAGGTACTGACTCTAGTGAACCATCAGTGCCACGCACTGGCCCTGGTGAACCATCACTGCCAGGTACTGACCCTGGTGAAACATCACTGCCAGGTACTTACCCGGGTGAACCATCACTGCCAGGTACTGACCCTGGTGAACCATCACTGCCAGGTACTGACCCTGGTGAACCATCACTGCCAGGTACTGACCCTGGTGAATCATCACTGCCAGGTACTGACCCTATTGAACCATCACTGCCAGGTACTGACTCTAGTGAACCATCAGTGCCAGGCACTGGCCCTGGTGAACCATCACTGTCAGGTACTGACCCTGGTGAACCATCACTGCCAGGTACTGACCCTGGTGAACCATCACTGCCAGGTACTGACTGTAGTGAACCATCACTGCCAGGCACTGACCCTGGTGAACCATCACTGCCAGGTACTGACCCTGGTGAACCATCACTGTCAGGTACTGACCCTGGTGAACCATCACTGTCAGGTACTGACCCTGGTGAACCATCAATGCCAGGTACTGACTGTAGTGAACCATCACTGTCAGGTACTGACCCTGGTGAACCATCACTGCCAGGTACTGACCCTGGTGAACTATCACTGCCAGGTACTGACTGTAGTGAACCATCACTGTCAGGTACTGACCCTGGTGAACCATCACTGCCAGGTACTGACTGTAGTGAACCATCACTGTCAGGTACTGACTGTAGTGAACCATCACTGCCAGGTACTGACTGTAGTGAACCATCACTGTCAGGTACTGACCCTTGTGAACCATCACTGCCAGGTACTGACTGTAGTGAACCATCACTGCCAGGTACTGACTGTAGTGAACTATCACTGCCAGGTACTGACTGTAGGGAACCATCACTGCCAGGTACTGACTGTAGTGAACCATCACTGTCAGGTACTGACCCTGGTGAACCATCACTGTCAGGTACTGACCCTGGTGAACCATCACTGTCAGGTACTGACCTGGTGAACCATCACTGTCAGGTACTGACCCTGGTGAACCATCACGGCCAGGTACTGACTGTAGTGAACCATCACTGCCAGGTACTGACTGTAGTGAACCATCACTGCCAGGTACTGACTGTAGTGAACCATCACTGTCAGGTACTGACCCTGGTGAACCATCACTGTGAGGTACTGACCCTGGTGAACCATCACTGCCAGGTACTGACTGAAGGGAACCATCACTTCCAGGTACTGACCCTGGTGAACCATCACTGCCAGGTACTGACCCTGGTGAACCATCACTGCCAGGTACTGACTGTAGTGAACCATCATTGCCAGGTACTGACCCTGGTGAACCATCACTGCCAGGCACTGACCCTGGTGAACCATCACTGCTAGGTACTGTCCCTGGTGAACCATCACTGCCAGGTACTGACCCTGGTGAACCATCACTGCCAGGTACTGACTCTAGTGAACCATCACTGCCAGGTACTGACCCTGGTGAACCATCACTGCCAGGTACTGACCCTGGTGAACCATCACTGCCAGGTACTGACCCTGGTGAACCATCACTGCCAGGTACTGACTGTAGTGAACCATCACTGCCAGGTACTGACCCTGGTGAACCATCACTGCCAGGTACTGACCCTGGTGAACCATCACTGCCAGGTACTGACTGTAGTGAACCATCACTGCCAGGTACTGACTGTAGTGATCCATCACTGCCAGGTACTGACTGTAGTGAACCATCACTGCCAGGTACTGACCCTGGTGAACCATCACTGCCAGGTACTGACTAGTGAACCATCAGTGCCAGGTACTGACTCTAGTGAACCATCACTGCCAGGTACTGACTGTAGTGAACCATCACTGCCAGGTACTGACTGTAGTGAACCATCACTGCCAGGTACTGACTGTAGTGAACCATCACTGCCAGGTACTGACCCTGGTGAACCATCACTGCCAGGTACTGACTGTAGTGAACCATCACTGCCAGGTACTGACCCTGGTGAACCATCACTGCCAGGTACTGACTGTAGTGAACCATCACTGCCAGGTACTGACTCTAGTGAACCATCACTGCCAGGTACTGACTGGTGAACCATCACTGCCAGGTACTGACCGTGAACCATCACTTCCAGGTACTGACCTGGTGAACCATCACTGCCAGGTACTGACCTGGTGAACCATCACTGCTAGGTACTGACTAGTGAACCATCACTGCCAGGTACTGACTGTAGTGAACCATCACTGCCAGGTACTGACTGTAGTGAACCATCACTGCAGGTACTGACTGTAGTGAACCATCACTGCCAGGTACTGACCCTGTGAACCATCACTGCCAGGTACTGACTGAGTGAACCATCACTGCCAGGTACTGACTGTAGTGAACCATCACTGCCAGGTACTGACCTGGTGAACCATCACTGCCAGGTACTGACTGGTGAACCATCACTGCCAGGTACTGACTGAGGAACCATCACTGCCAGGTACTGACTGTAGTGAACCATCACTGCCAGGTACTGACTTGTGAACCATACTGTCAGGTACTGACCCTGGTGAACCATCACTGCCAGGTACTGACCTGGTGAACATCACTGCCAGGTACTGACTGTAGGTGAACCATCACTGCCAGGTACTGACCCTGGTGAACCATCACTGCCAGGTACTGACTTGGTGAACCATCACTGCCAGGCACTGACCCTGGTGAACCATCACTGCGAGGTACTTACCCTGGTAAACCATCACTGTCAGGTACTTACCCTGGTGAACCATCACTGCCAGGTACTGACCCTGGTGAACCATCACTGTCAGGTACTGACTCTGGTGAACCATCACTGCCAGGTACTGACTCTAGTGAACCATCAGTGCCAGGCACTGACCCTGGTGAACCATCACTGTCAGGTACTGACCCTGGTGAACCATCACTGCCAGGCACTGACCCTGGTGAACCATCACTGCCAGGTACTTACCCTGGTGAACCATCACTGTCAGGTACTTACCCTGGTGAACCATCACTGCCAGGTACTGACCCTGGTGAACCATCACTGCCAGGCATTGACCCTGGTGAACCATCACTGCCAGGTACTTACCCTGGTGAACCATCACTGCCAGGTACTTATCATGGTGAACCATCACTGCCAGGTACTGATCCTGGTGAACCATCACTGCCAGGTACTGACCCTGGTGAACCATCACTGCCAGGTACTTACCCTGGTGAACCATCACTGCCAGGTACTGACCCTGGTGAACCATCACTGTCAGGTACTGACCCTGGTGAACCATCACTGCCAGGTACTGACCCTGGTGAACCATCACTGCCAGGTACTGACTGTAGTGAACCATCACTGCCAGGCAATGACCCTGGTGAACCATCCCTGCCAGGTACTGACTGTAGTGATCCATCATTGCCAGGCACTGGCCCTTGTAACGCAGAAAATGGGGCACCGGGGGCTTAAGGCCTTGTCTATGGGGAAAGATAAAACTTACACAAATATCGGGTAAAAAATAAGCCACCTAGGCCTACCCTAATCAAAACAGAAAGCGCTAAACCAGCGTTCACTACTTCAGTGGTTCGGTTATTAGAAGGTTCAGGCAAAATTCCTCTTTAGGAAAATATACATTTATTACTTCTAACACTATATACAAACACTATGTAAACACATTTACCTCGGCATGTAGACGAAAGTAAAGGTATACAAGGAGCCGGAAGGCTGCTATGTCAAGCGAAAACATAACACACACAACAGTAGCAGCAGCAGCAACAGTAGCAGCTGTAGCAGAAGCAACAGTAGCAACAACAACAACAGTAGCAGCAACAACAACAGTAGCAGCAACAACAACAACAGTAGCAGCAACAACAACAGTAGCAACAACAACAACAGTAGCAGCAACAACAACAGTAGCAACAACAACAACAGTAGCAACAACAACAACAGTAGCAGCAACAACAACAGTAGCAGCAACAACAACAGTAGCAGCAACAACAACAGTAGCAGCAACAACAACAGTAGCAACAACAACAACAGTAGTAGCAACAACAACAGTAGCAACAACAACAACAGTAGTAGCAACAACAACAGTAACAGCAACAAAAACAGTAGCAGCAACAACAACAGTAGCAGCAACAACAACAGTAGCAGCTACAACAACAGTAGCAGCAACAACAACAGTAGCAGCAACAACAACAGTAGCAGCAACAAATACAGCAGCAACAACAACAACAGTAGTAGCAACAACAACAGTAGCAACAACAACAACAGTAGTAGCAACAACAACAGTAGCAGCAACAACAACAGTAGCAGCAACAACAACAGTAGTAGCAACAACAACAGTAGCAGCAACAACAACAGTAGCAACAACAACAACAGTAGCAGCAACAACAACAGTAGCAGCAACAACAACAGTAGCAGCAACAACACCAGTAGCAGCAACAACAACAACAACAGTAGCAACAACAACAACAACAGTAGCAGCAACAACAACAGTAGCAGCAACAACAACAGTAGCAGCAACAACAACAGTAGCAGCAACAACAACAACAACAGTAGCAGCAACAACAACAGTAGCAGCAACAACAACAATAGCAGCAACAACAACAGTAGCAGCAACAACAACAGTAGCAGCAACAACAACAACAGTAGCAGCAACAACAACAGTAGCAGCAACAACAACAGTAGTAGCAACAACAACAACAGTAGCAACAACAACAACAGTCTCACCCATGACTTCGGTAAATTACAAGAGTGATCGGCCTTCAAAGAGTCTTTTGTTTCTCCCAAGTGATAGTGGGAGGCGAGGCGTGCAAGGGAGGAGGGAGGGAGGGAGGGAGGGATTTAGGGAGGGAGGGAGGGAAGGAGGAAGGGAGGGAGGGAAGGAGGGAGGGAGGGAGGGAGGGAGGGAGGGAGGAAGGGAGGGAGGGAGGGAGGGAGGGAAGGAGGGAGGAGGGAGGGAGGAGGGGGGGGAGGGAGGGAAGGAAGGAGGGAAGGAGGGAAGAGCAAGAAAAAGAAAGAGAATGTTTGGGAATATAGATAAAAGTGAGTATCACCCATGAAAATACTTATACTACTGAAATAATAATAATAATAATAATAATAATAATATTAATAATAATAATAATAATAATAATAATAATAATAATAATAATAATAATAATAATAATAATATTAATAATAATAATAATAATAATAATAATAATAATAATAATAATAATAATAATAATAATAATAATAATGAAGAAGAAGAAGAAGAAGAAGAAGAAGAAGAAGAAGAAGAAGAAGAAGAAGAAGAAGAAGAAGAAGAAGAACAGAATAGAGAACACATAAAATTCACACTTCCTAGTCACTCCTGGGGCTATACACCTCCTAGCCACTCCTGGGAATATACACTTCCTAGCTACTCCTGGGACTATACACCTCCCTCCCACTCCTGGGACTATACACTTCCTAGCCACTCCTGGGACTATACACTTCCTAGCTACTCCTGGGACTATACACTTCCTAGCCACTCCTGGGAATATACACTTCCTAGCTACTCCTGGGACTATACACCTCCCTCCCACTCCTGGGACTATACACTTCCTAGCCACTCCTGGGACTATACACTTCCTAGCTACTCCTGGGACTATACACCTCCTAGCCACTCCTGGGAATATACACTTCCTAGCTACTCCTGGGGCTATACACTTCCTAGCTACTCCTGGGACTATACACTTCCTAGCCACTCCAGGGACTATACACTTCCTAGCCACTCCTGGGACTATACACCTCCTAGCCACTCCTGGGACTATACACTTCCTAGCTACTCCTGGGACTATACACTTCCTAGCTACTCCAGGGACTATACACTTCCTAGCCACTCCTGGGATTATATACTTCCTAGCCACTCCTGGGACTATACACTTCCTAGCCACTTCTGGGACTATACACTTCCTAGCCACTCCTGGAACTATACACTTCCTAGCCACTCCTGGGACTATACACTTCCTAGCCACTCCTGGAACTATACACTTCCTAGCCACTCCTGGGACTATACACTTCCTAGCCACTACTGGGACTATACACTTCCTAGCCACTCCTGGAACTATACACTTCCTAGCCACTCCTGGGACTATACACTTCCTAGCCACTCCTGGAACTATACACTTCCTAGCCACTCCTGGGACTATACACTTCCTAGCCACTCCTGGAACTATACACTACCTAGCTACTCCTGGGACTATACACTTCCTAGCCACTCCTGGGACTATACACTTCCTAGCCACTCCTGGGACTATACATTTCCTAGCTACTCCTGGAGCTATACACTTCCTAGCTACTCCTGGGACTATACACTTCCTAGCTACTCCTGGGACTATACACTTCCTAGCTACTCCTGGGACTATACACTTCCTAGCCACTCCTGGGAATATACACTTCCTAGCCACTCCTGGGACTATACACTTCCTAGCTACTCCTGGGACTATACACTTCCTAGCCACTCCTGGGACTATACACTTCTTAGCAACTCCTGGGACTATACACTTCCTAGCCACTCCTGGGAATATACACTTCCTAGCCACTCCTGGGACTATACACTTCCTAGCCACTCCTGGGACTATACACTTCCTAGCCACTCCTGGGACTATACACTTCCTAGCTACTCCTGGGACTATACACTTCCTAGCTACTCCTGGGACTATACACTTCCTAGCCACTCCTGGGACTATACACTTCCTAGCTACTCCTGGGACTATACACTTCCTAGCTACTCCTGGGACTATACACTTCCTAGCTACTCCTGGGAATATACACTTCCTAGCCACTCCTGGGACTATACACTTCCTAGCCACTCCTGGGAATATACACTTCCTAGCTATTCCTGGGAATATACACTTCCTAGCTACTCCTGGGACTATACACCTCCTAGCCACTCCTGGAACTATACACCTCCTAGCCACTCCTGGGACTATACACCTCCTAGCCACTTCTGGGAATATACACTTCCTAGCCACTCCTGGAACTATACACCTCCTAGCCACTCCTGGAACTATACACCTCCTAGCCACTCCTGGGAATATACAATTTTTAGCCACTCCTGGGACTATACACCTCCTAGCCACTCCTTGGAATATACATTTCCTAGCCACTCCTGGGACTATACACTTCCTAGCCACTCCTGGGACTATACACTTCCTAGCCACTCCTGGGACTATACACTTCCTAGCTACTCCTGGGACTATACACTTCCTAGCTACTCCTGGGACTATACACTTCCTAGCCACTCCTGGGACTATACACTTCCTAGCCACTCCTGGGACTATACACTTCCTAGCCACTCCTGGGACTATACACTTCCTAGCTACTCCTGGGACTATACACTTCCTAGCCACTCCTGGGACTATACACTTCCTAGCTACTCCTGGGACTATACACTTCCTAGCTACTCCTGGGACTATACACTTCCTAGCTACTCCTGGGACTATACACTTCCTAGCCACTCCTGGGACTATACACTTCCTAGCTACTCCTGGGACTATACACTTCCTAGCTACTCCTGGGACTATACACTTCCTAGCCACTCCTGGGACTATACACTTCCTAGCCACCCCTGGGACTATACACTTCCTAGCCACTCCTGGGACTATACACTTCCTAGCCACTCCTGGGACTATACACTTCCTAGCCACCCCTGGGACTATACACTTCCTAGCTACTCAAAGCCTAGCCAGGTGAACTATCATCTCTCCCAGGTAAAAAATAAAGTAAAACGTAAAAAAAACCTACAAACTTTCCACTCCTAATTTTAAATCATCGACGTAAATCAGTAACTTTACTCTGTACACTTAAGTGTGCAAATTACTTAAAAAAAAGGGGGGGAGACCACTTACCCCCCCTTCGCAGCCTTAGGAGTCGACATAATTTTCATTAAAGAGAGAGCAAGTAATTAGTTTTCATGAGCGTTTGAGCGCTCCAATGGTGGATACAAATTAATCTGAAGGAGAAACTTGACCTAAACTTGTGCTGACTTAGACGTTCAAGTCTTCAGCGCCCTGGCTAAGTTGGCCTCGCTGTTGAGGCTTATTCAGCTTTTTCTTCTCTTTCTGTTTTTTTGTTGGTGGCGTGGTGGAGTGTGAGGTAGGTGGGTGGACAGTGGCTACTGTGTTGCAGGTGGGCAGTGGCTACTGTGTTGCAGGTGGGCAGTGGCTACTGTGTTGCAGGTGGGCAGTGGCTACTGTGTTGCAAGTGGGCAGTGGCTACTGTGTTGCAGGTGGGCAGTGGCTACTGTGTTGCAAGTGGGCAGTGGCTACTGTGTTGCAGGTGGGCAGTGGCTACTGTGTTGCAAGTGGGCAGTGGCTACTGTGTTGCAAGTGGGCAGTGGCTACTGTGTTGCAGGTGGGCAGTGGCTACTGTGTTGCAGGTGGGCAGTGGCTACTGTGTTGCAAGTGGGCAATGGCTACTGTGTTGCAGGTGGGCAGTGGCTACTGTGTTGCAAGTGGGCAGTGGCTACTGTGTTGCAGGTGGGCAGTGGCTACTGTGTTGCAGGTGGGCAGTGGCTACTGTGTTGCAAGTGGGCAGTGGCTACTGTGTTGCAAGTGGGCAGTGGCTACTGTGTTGCAGGTGGGCAGTGGCTACTGTGTTGCAAGTGGGCAGTGGCTACTGTGTTGCAAGTGGGCAGTGGCTACTGTGTTGCAGGTGGGCAGTGGCTACTGTGTTGCAAGTGGGCAGTGGCTACTGTGTTGCAAGTGGGCAGTGGCTACTGTGTTGCGGGTGGGCAGTGGCTACTGTGTTGCAGGTGGTCAGTGGCTACTTGTGCAGTGAGCAGGTGGTCAGTGTGCTGGGCATAGCAGTGGTCAGTGGCTGCATAGCAGGTGGTCAGTGGCTAGCATAGCAGGTGGTCAGTGGCTAGCATAGCAGGTGGTCAGTGGCTAGCATAGCAGGTGGTCAGTGGCTAGCATAGCAGGTGGTCAGTGGCTAGCATAGCAGGTGGTCAGTGGCTAGCATAGCAGGTGGTCAGTGGCTAGCATAGCAGGTGGTCAGTGGCTAGCATAGCAGGTGGTCAGTGGCTAGCATAGCAGGTGGTCAGTGGCTAGCATAGCAGGTGGTCAGTGGCTAGCATAGCAGGTGGTCAGTGGCTAGCATAGCAGGTGGTCAGTGGCTAGCATAGCAGGTGGTCAGTGGCTAGCATAGCAGGTGGTCAGTGGCTAGCATAGCAGGTGGTAGTGGCAGCATGGCAGTGGCAGCATAGCAGGTGGTCAGTGGCTAGCATAGCAGGTGGTCAGTGGCTAGCATAGCAGGTGGTCAGTGGCTAGCATAGCAGGTGGTCAGTGGCTAGCATAGCAGGTGGTCAGTGGCTAGCATAGCAGGTGGTCAGTGGCTAGCATAGCAGGTGGTCAGTGGCTAGCATAGCAGGTGGTCAGTGGCTAGCATAGCAGGTGGTCAGTGGCTACATAGCAGGTGGTCAGTGGCTACCATAGCAGGTGGTCAGTGGCTACCATAGCAGGTGGTCAGTGGCTAGCATACAGGTGGTCAGTGGCTAGCATAGCAGGTGTTCAGTGGCTAGCATAGCAGGTGGTCAGTGGCTAGCATAGCAGGTGGTCAGTGGCTAGCATAGCAGTGGTCAGTGGCTAGCATAGCAGGTGGTCAGTGGCTAGCATAGCAGGTGGTCAGTGGCTAGCATAGCAGTGGTCAGTGGCTACATAGCAGGTGGTCAGTGGCTAGCATAGCAGGTGGTTAGTGGCTAGCATAGCAGGTGGTCAGTGGCTAGCATATCAAGTGGTCAGTGGCTACCATAGCAGGTGGTCAGTGGCTAGCATAGCAGGTGGTCAGTGGCTAGCATAGCAGGTGGTCAGTGGCTAGCATAGCAGGTGGTCAGTGGCTAGCATAGCAGGTGGTCAGTGGCTAGCATAGCAGGTGGTCAGTGGCTAGCATAGCAGGTGGTCAGTGGCTACCATAGCAGGTGGTCATGGCAGCATAGCAGTGGTCGTGCTAGCATAGCAGGTGGTCAGTGGCTACCATAGCAGGTGGTCAGTGGCTAGCATAGCAGGTGGTCAGTGGCTACCATAGCAGGTGGTCAGTGGCTAGCATAGCAGGTGGTACAGTGGCTGAGCATAGCAGGGTGGTCAGTGGCTAGCATAGCAGAGTGGTCAGTGGCTAGCATAGCAGGTGGTCAGTGGCTAGCATAGCAGGTGGTCAGTGGCTAGCATAGCAGGTGGTCAGTGGCTAGCATAGCAGGTGGTCAGTGGCTAGCATAGCAGGTGGTCAGTGGCTAGCATAGCAGGTGGTCAGTGGCTAGCATAGCAGGTGGTCAGTGGCTAGCATAGCAGGTGGTCAGTGGCTAGCATAGCAGGTGGTCAGTGGCTAGCATTGGTCATAGCATAGAGTGGTCAGTGGCTAGCATAGCAGGTGGTCAGTGGCTACCATAGCAGGTGGTCAGTGGCTAGCATAGCAGGTGGTCAGTGGTTAGCATAGCAGGTGGTCAGTGGCTAGCATAGCAGGTGGTCAGTGGCTAGCATAGCAGGTGGTCAGTGGCTACCATAGCAGGTGGTCAGTGGCTACCATAGCAGGTGGTCAGTGGCTAGCATAGCAGGTGGTCAGTGGCTAGCATAGCAGGTGGTCAGTGGCTACCATAGCAGGTGGTCAGTGGCTAGCATAGCAGGTGGTCAGTGGCTACCATAGCAGGTGGTCAGTGGCTAGCATAGCAGGTGGTCAGTGGCTAGCATAGCAGGTGGTCAGTGGCTAGCATAGCAGGTGGTCACTGGCCTCCCTTTCAACCTTTGGGAACGACGCCAAACTGTGCATAAGAGTAACGTCCATTTTAGACACAAAATCACCAACGGTCATGAAGTCCATAGTTTCCCCTTGACCAGCTACCAGAATTCTTGCTGCAGTGCTGACGTGTAGAGCGCTCTGTGTAGAGCGCTCTGTGTAGAGCGCTCTGTGTAGAGCGCTCTGTGTACAACGAACGATATAGAGAAAGATTCCATGGGGGAGGGGGACGAGCCTTGCCGTGGGGACAGACGAAGAATAGAGCTGGAGAGTGTCTTAAGTCGAAGCTAGATGACGGGCAGTGCAGGTCAACGGTGAGATGGTGGGCAGTGCAGGTCAACGGTGAGATGACGGGCAGTGCAAGTCAACGGTGAGATGGCGGGCAGTGCAGGTCAACGGTGAGATGGCGGGCAGTGCAGGTCAACGGTGAGATGGTGGGCAGTGCAGGTCAACGGTGAGATGGTGGGCAGTGCAGGTCAACGGTGAGATGATGGGCAGTGCAGGTCAATAGTGAGATGGTGGCCAGTGCAGGTCAATAGTGAGATGGCGTACAGGCGTGTTATTATATTGACTAGCTCTATATTCCTCAATAAGTGGACAATTAAGCGCGTAGTATTGAAGGAGGAGGCCACATACTTTGCCTTCACTTTGATCATCGTCTGTGTGTCTGCCAAACTGCCAGAAGTACTTGTAACCAAGCCTAAGCCTGGCCACTACAGATACTGCTTAATAGTTATAACTATGACCATAATTAATAAACATTTTCTAACAAATATGTCCAAGTATTTGCTCAGGTGTCTTGTTAAACCAGATCTGTGGGTGTCAGGTTAGTCGGCGCCACTTATTGAGGATCCTCGCGCGTGATGAGTGTTTCTGGTGGCTGGCCAACACTAAGTCAGCATTCATTGTGTGTTTCAGTGTTGTATGTACATTTGGTTTCATTGACATGACTCACGAAATCGTAATGACACGATTGCAAACAAACCATACCACGGGTGGGGTTCGAACCCGCGGTCAGAGAGTGGGTCTGGAATTTTGAGACTCTCTGACCGCGGGTTCGAACCCCACTCGTGGTATGGTTAGGTTCCATTGTCTGGACTCGAAAAATGTTCGCTGCGATGCGCCCCGAGCCGTCAGGCGTAAGACACACTCTGGTTTTCAGTGTACGTTGTACGTTAACAAACTTAACCTAACCTAATCGGAACTAACAAATAAAATTTCCCTCCAAATCCATCAGGAGGAAATTGAAAACAGATGTAGAAGTAGGACTGGTGGTGGCCGGGGGTGGAGGTGATGGTGGGGGTGGAGGGGTGACAGGGGTGGTTCAGGGCCGTCATCAACCAATTTACTATTTAACACTGTGTTGTGTGCTAACACAACACAGTGTTGGTCTACCTGGGAGGTTCTCAGGCGGCAGGTAAACACAGTAAACCTCTCCTCCACTCTTAGTAAAGGTATATATATATATATATATATATATATATATATATATATATATATATATATATATATATATATATATATATATATATATATATATATATAAAATAATTTAAAATATATAAGTTCTCTTCAGTTCTGTTTCGGTGGAGTTAAACTGAGAATGCGAGAAATATTTCGCACCTTCTACATGAGCAGACTGACGCTGCAGGAGGCAGATAGCAGCCCTCGGGGACTGCTAGTGTTGATAAACTTGCAACCCACTTCACTGAGGACGCCTGTTACTCGTTGGCTCCAGGGTGACGTGTATCTGCTAGCAGGTGACGTGTATCTGCTAGCAGGTGACGTGTATCTCCTAGCAGGTGACGTGTATCTCCTAGCAGGTAACGTGTATCTCCTAGCAGGTGACGTGTATCTACTAGCAGGTGACGTGTATCTCCTAGCAGGTGACGTGCATCTACTAGCAGGTGACGTGTATCTACTAGCAGGTGACGTGTATCTCCTAGCAGGTGACGTGTATCTGCTAGCAGGTGACGTGTATCTGCTAGCAGGTGACGTGTATCTACTAGAAGGTGACGTGTATCTCCTAGCAGGTGACGTGCATCTACTAGCAGGTGACGTGTATCTACTAGCAGGTGACGTGTATCTCCTAGCAGGTGACGTGTATCTGCTAGCAGGTGACGTGTATCTGCTAGCAGGTGACGTGTATCTACTAGCAGGTGACGTGTATCTCCTAGCAGGTGACGTGTATCTACTAGCAGGTGACGTGCATCTGCTAGCAGGTGACGTGTATCTCCAAGCAGGTGACGTGCATCTGCTAGCAGGTGACGTGTATCTGCTAGCAGGTGACGTGTATCTGCTAGCAGGTGACGTGTATCTACTAGCAGGTGACGTGTATCTACTAGCAGGTGACGTGTATCTCCTAGCAGGTGACGTGTATCTGCTAGCAGGTGACGTGTATCTACTAGCAGGTGACGTGTATCTCCTAGCAGGTGACGTGTATCTGCTAGCAGGTGACGTGTATCTGCTAGCAGGTGACGTGTATCTACTAGCAGGTGACGTGTATCTCCTAGCAGGTGACGTGTATCTACTAGCAGGTGACGTGCATCTGCTAGCAGGTGACGTGTATCTCCAAGCAGGTGACGTGCATCTGCTAGCAGGTGACGTGTATCTGCTAGCAGGTGACGTGTATCTGTTAGCAGGTGACGTGTATCTACTAGCAGGTGACGTGTATCTCCTAGCAGGTGACGTGTATCTGCTAGCAGGTGACGTGTATCTCCAAGCAGGTGACGTGCATCTGCTAGCAGGTGACGTGTATCTGCTAGCAGGTGACGTGCATCTGCTAGCAGGTGACGTGTATCTGCTAGCAGGTGACGTGTATCTACTAGCAGGTGACGTGTATCTCCTAGCAGGTGACGTGTATCTACTAGCAGGTGACGTGCATCTGCTAGCAGGTGACGTGTATCTCCTAGCAGGTGACGTGCATCTGCTAGCAGGTGACGTGTATCTCCAAGCAGGTGACGTGCATCTGCTAGCAGGTGACGTGTATCTGCTCGCAGGTGACGTGTATCTGCTAGCAGGTGACGTGTATCTGCTAGCAGGTGACGTGTATCTGCTAGCAGGTGACGTGTATCTGCTAGCAGATGACGTGTATCTGCTAGCAGGTGACGTGTATCTTCTTACAGGTGACACGTAACTACCAGCAGGTTACACTTATCTACCAGCAGGTTACACGTATTTGCAAGCAGGTGACATGTATCAAGGCGTCACGTGTCAGCGGGTGTACAGAGGTCTGGGACACGTGTTAACATCTCCGGGGAGTGATCCTCACCTCACGTGTTAACATCTCCGGGGAGTGATCCTCACCTCACGTGTTAACATCTCCGGGGAGTGATCCTCACCTCACGTGTTAACATCTCCGGGGAGTGATCCTCACCTCACGTGTTAACATCTCCGGGGATGATCCTCACCTCACGTGTTAACATCTCCGGGGAGTGATCCTCACCTCACGTGTTAACATCTCCGGGGAGTGATCCTCACCTCACGTGTTAACATCTCCGGGGAGTGATCCACACCTCACGTGTTAACATCTCCGGGGAGTGATCCACACCTCACGTGTTAACATCTCCGGGGAGTGATCCTCACCTCACGTGTTAACATCTCCGGGGAGTGATCCACACCTCACGTGTTAACATCTCCGGGGAGTGATCCTCACCTCACGTGTTAACATCTCCGGGGAGTGATCCACACCTCACGTGTTAACATCTCCGGGGAGTGATCTCACCTCACGTGTTAACATCTCCGGGGAGTGATGCACACCTCACGTGTTAACATCTCCGGGGAGTGATCCACACCTCACGTGTTAACATCTCCGGGGAGTGATCCACACCTCACGTGTTAACATCTCCGGGGAGTGATCCACACCTCACGTGTTAACATCTCCGGGGAGTGATGCACACCTCACGTGTTAACATCTCCGGGGAGTGATCCACACCTCACGTGTTAACATCTCCGGGGAGTGATCCACACCTCACGTGTTAACATCTCCGGGGAGTGATGCACACCTCACGTGTTAACATCTCCGGGGAGTGATCCTCACCTCACGTGTTAACATCTCCGGGAGTGATCCTCACCTCACGTGTTAACATCTCCGGGGAGTGATCCACACCTCACGTGTTAACATCTCCGGGGAGTGATCCACACCTCACGTGTTAACATCTCCGGGGAGTGATCCTCACCTCACGTGTTAACATCTCCGGGGAGTGATCCACACCTCACGTGTTAACATCTCCGGGGAGTGATCCTCACCTCACGTGTTAACATCTCCGGGGAGTGATCCACACCTCACGTGTTAACATCTCCGGGGAGTGATCCACACCTCACGTGTTAACATCTCCGGGGAGTGATCCACACCCCCGTGTTAACATCTCCGGGGAGTGATCCACACCTCACGTGTTAACATCTCCGGGAAGTGATCCTCACCTCACGGGTTAACATCTCCGGGGAGTGATCCATACCTCACGTGTTAACATCTCCGGGGAGTGATCCTCACCTCACGTGTTAACATCTCCGGGAAGTGATCCACACCTCACGTGTTAACATCTCCGGGAAGTGATCCACACCTCACGTGTTAACATCTCCGGGGAGTGATCCACACCTCACGTGTTAACATCTCCGGGAAGTGATCCACACCACACGTGTTAACATCTCCGGGGAGTGATCCACACCTCACGTGTTAACATCTCCAAAGAGTGATCCACACCTCACGTGTTAACATCTCCGGGAAGTGATCCACACCTCACGTGTTAACATCTCCGGGGAGTGATCCTCACCTCACGTGTTAACATCTCCGGGAAGTGATCCACACCTCACGTGTTAACATCTCCGGGAAGTGATCCTCACCTCACGTGTTAACATCTCCGGGGAGTGATCCACACCTCACGTGTTAACATCTCCGGGGAGTGATCCACACCTCACGTGTTAACATCTCCGGGAGTGATCCACACCTCACGTGTTAACATCTCCGGGGAGTGATCCACACCTCACGTGTTAACATCTCCGGGGAGTGATCCACACCTCACGTGTTAACATCTCCGGGGAGTGATCCACACCTCACGTGTTAACATCTCCGGGGAGTGATCCACACCTCACGTGTTAACATCTCCGGGGAGTGATCCACACCTCACGTGTTAACATCTCCGGGGAGTGATCCACACCTCACGTGTTAACATCTCCGGGAAGTGATCCACACCTCACGTGTTAACATCTCCGGGGAGTGATCCTCACCTCACGTGTTAACATCTCCGGGGAGTGATCCACACCTCACGTGTTAACATCTCCGGGGAGTGATCCACACCTAACGTGGTAACATCTCCGGGAAGTGATCCACACCTCACGTGTTAACATCTCCGGGGAGTGATCCACACTTCACGTGTTAACATCTCCGGGAGTGATCCACACCTCACGTGTTAACATCTCCGGGGAGTGATCCACACCTCACGTGTTAACATCTCCGGGGAGTGATCCACACCTCACGTGTTAACATCTCCGGGAAGTGATCCACACCTCACGTGTTAACATCTCCGGGAGTGATCCTCACCTCACGTGTTAACATCTCCGGGGAGTGATCCACACCTCACGTGTTAACATCTCGGGGAGTGATCCACACCTCACGTGTTAACATCTCCGGGAGTGATCCACACCTCACGTGTTAACATCTCGGGGAGTGATCCACACCTCACGTGTTAACATCTCCGGGAGTGATCCTCACCTCACGTGTTAACATCTCCGGGGAGTGATCCACACCTCACGTGTTAACATCTCCGGGGAGTGATCCTCACCTCACGTGTTAACATCTCCGGGGAGTGATCCTCACCTCACGTGTTAACATCTCCGGGGAGTGATCCACACCTCACGTGTTAACATCTCCGGGGAGTGATCCACACCACGTGTTAACATCTCCGGGGAGTGATCCACACCTCACGTGTTAACATCTCCGGGGAGTGATCCACACCTCACGTGTTAACATCTCCGGGGAGTGATCCACACCACACGTGTTAACATCTCCGGGGAGTGATCCACACCTCACGTGTTAACATCTCCGGGGAGTGATCCACACCACACGTGTTAACATCTCCGGGGAGTGATCCACACCACACGTGTTAACATCTCCGGGGAGTGATCCACACCTCACGTGTTAACATCTCCGGGGAGTGATCCACACCACACGTGTTAACATCTCCGGGGAGTGATCCACACCACACGTGTTAACATCTCCGGGGAGTGATCCACACCTCACGTGTTAACATCTCCGGGGAGTGATCCACACCTCGCTGCTCAGGTGATCTACTAAATACCGACAAATTATTACTAATTTGCGAATCGAGAACAGTTCCAGTGTGAGGGTAGGGGTGGTGTATGTGTAGGAGGTGGGAAGGGGGTGAGGGAGAGAGGAGGGGGTGGGGGGATGGAGATTAAAGAGAGGGAGAGAAAGGGGAGCAGGGGTAGGGGGGGGGACCGGGAATGAGAGTGAGAAAGATGGAATAAAGGAATCAGAACAGAGAGTGATTTCTTATGTGTGCGAATTTAACGTCTGGAAGAGACAGTTAATTAATACTAGTATGTTGCTTGAGTGTTGCTTGAGAGTGTTGCTTGAGAGTGTTGCTTGAGTGTGTTGCTTGAGTGTG
The DNA here is from genome assembly GCA_009830355.1 of Cherax destructor. Classification (NCBI taxonomy): domain Eukaryota; kingdom Metazoa; phylum Arthropoda; class Malacostraca; order Decapoda; family Parastacidae; genus Cherax; species Cherax destructor. The sequence goes on along the minus strand of WNWK01002472.1, from coordinate 97,858 downwards.
TTGCGTCAAGGTGTTGCTTGAGTGTGTTGTTTGAGTATGTTGCTTGAGTGTTGCTTGAGAGTGTTGCTTGAGAGTGTTGCTTGAGTGTGTTGCTTGAGTGTGTTGCGTCAAGGTGTTGCTTGAGTGTGTTGTTTGAGTATGTTGCTTGAGTGTGTTGCTTGAGTGTGTTGCTTGAGTATTTTGCTTGAGCGTGTTGCTTGAGTGTGTTACTTGTGAGTGTTGCTTGTGTGTTACTTGAGTATGTTCCTTCAGAGTGTTGCTGGAGTGAGTTGCTTGAGTATGTTGCTTGAGTGTGTTGCTTGAGTGTGTTGCTTGAGTGAGTTGCTTGAGTGTGTTGCTTGAGTATGTTGCTTGAGTGTGTTGCTTCAGGGTGTTGCTTGAGTGTGTTGCTTGAGTATGTTGCTTGAGTGTGTTGCTTGAGTATGTTGCTTGAGTATGTTGCTTGGGTATGTTGCTTGAGTGTTGCTTGAGTGTATTGCTTCAGGGTGTTGCTTGAGTGTGTTGCTTGAGTATGTTGCTTGAGTGTGTTGCTTCAGGGTGTTGCTTGAGTGTGTTGTTTGAGGCTGTTGCTTGAGTGTGTTGCTTGAGTGTGTTGCTTGAGTATGTTGCTTGAGCGTGTTGCTTGAGTGTGTTACTTGTGAGTGTTGCTTGAGTGTTACTTGAGTATGTTGCTTGATAGTTTTGCTTGAGTATGTTGCTTGAGTGTGTTGCCTGAGTGTGTTGCTTCAGGGTGTTGCTTGAATGTGTTACTTGAGTGTTGCTTGAGTGTTACTTGAGTGTGTTGCTTGAGTGTGTTGCGTGAGTATGTTGTTTGAGCGTGTTGCTTGAGTGTGTTGCTTGAGTATGTTGCTTGAGCGTGTTGCTTGAGTGTGTTACTTGTGAGGGTTGCTTGAGTGTTACTTGAGTATGTTCCTTCAGAGTGTTGCTGGAGTGAGTTGCTTGAGTATGTTGCTTGAGTGTGTTGCTTGAGTGTGTTGCTTGAGTGAGTTGCTTGAGTATGTTGCTTGAGTGTGTTGCTTGAGTATGTTGCTTGAGTGTGTTGCTTCAGGGTGTTGCTTGAGTGTGTTGCTTGAGTATGTTGCTTGAGTGTGTTTCTTGAGAATGTTGCTTGAGTATGTTGCTTGAGTATGTTGCTTGAGTGTTGCTTGAGTGTATTGCTTCAGGGTGTTGCTTGAGTGTGTTGCTTGAGTATGTTGCTTGAGTGTGTTGCTTCAGGGTGTTGCTTGAGTGTGTTGTTTGAGTATGTTGCTTGAGTGTGTTGCTTGAGTGTGTTGCTTGAGTATGTTGCTTGAGCGTGTTGCTTGAGTGTGTTACTTGTGAGTGTTGCTTGAGTGTTACTTGAGTATGTTGCTTGATAGTTTTGCTTGAGTGAGTTGCTTGAGTGTGTTGCTTGAGTATGTTGATGAGTGTGTTGCTTGAGTATGTTGTTTGAGTGTGTTGCTTGAGTGTGTTGCTTCAGGGTGTTGCTTGAATGTGTTGCTTGAGTATGTTGCTTGAGTGTGTTGCTTGAGTGTGTTGCTTGAGTATGTTGCTTGAGTGTGTTGCTTGAGTGTGTTGCTTGAGTGTGTTACTTGAGTGTTGCTTGAGTGTTACTTGAGTGTGTTGCTTGAGTGTGTTGCTTGAGTATGTTGTTTGAGCGTGTTGCTTGAGTATGTTACTTGTGAATGTTGCTTGAGTGTTACTTGAGTATGTAGCTTGAGTGCTGCTTGAGTGAGTTGTTTGAGTGTGTTTCTTGAGTATGTTGATGAGTGTGTTGCTTGAGTATGTTGCTTGAGTGTGTTGCTTGAGTGTGTTGCTTCAGGGTGTTGCTTGAGTGTGGGTCTTGAGTATGTTGCTTAAGTGTGTTGCTTGAGTGTGTTGCTTGAGTATGTTGCTTGAGTGTGTTGCTTGAGTGTGTTACTTGAGTGTTGCTTGAGTGTTACTTGAGTTTGTTGCTTGAGTATGTTGATGAGTGTGGTTCATGAGTATGTTGCTTGAGTGTGTTGCTTCAGGGTGTTGCTTGAGTGTGTTGATTATGTTGCTTGAGTGTGTTGCTTGAGTATGTTGCTTGAGTGTGTTGCTTGAGTGTGTTACTTGAGTGTTGCTTGAGTGTTACTTGAGTGTGTTGCTTGAGTGTGTTGCTTGAGTGTGTTGCTTGAGTGTGTTGCTTGAGTGTTGTTTGAGTGTGTTGCTTGAGTGTTGCTTGAGTGTCGTTTGAGTGTTGCTTGAGTGTGTTGCTTGAGTGTGTTGCTTGTGTTGCTTGAATGTGTTGCTTGAGTGTTGCTTGAGTGTTGCTTGAGTGTTGCTTGAGTGTGTTACTTGAGTGTGTTGCTTGAGTGTTGCTTGAGTGTGTTGCTTGAGTGTGTTGCTTGTGTTGCTTGAATGTGTTGCTTGAGTGTTGCTTGAGTGTGTTGCTTGTGTTGCTTGAATGTGTTGCTTGAGTGTTGCTTGAGTGTTGCTTGAGTGTGTTGCTTGTGTTGCTTGAACGTGTTGCTTGAGTGTTGCTTGAGTGTGTTGCTGGCCACATCTCTCTTTTCTATTACTCTTATTATTATTATTATTATTATTATCATCATCATCTTCATTCATAGGGACGCGCTAAACCCACAAGGGCCATTACAGTTCTATGTGAACGAGAGCGCAAGCAAACTGGATCCGAGGAGATGGGGAGGGGGGGTGGAACTCCAACTCCTTGCGTCAAGAGCGCCTCCAGGGGCACCTCAACCTCCGTGCTATAAGGACATTAAAACCACCTCCAGAGTAATAGTATAAATTTTTTTTTTGTTCTCAAATTGCATGTAGACTATGTCTATAAATTTCAAAAAAATAGGCATAGAAACCTATAATATTATAACATATCTCTATAATTTGATTACTAGAGATTTGCTCATGTAATAAAAATGAGTTTCATCTCTATCCTGCATATATATATATATATATATATATATATATATATATATATATATATATATATATATATATATATATATATATATATATATATATTTTGTTCACGTATCTTTTTTCAGTTTCTTTTATTAGGTTTAAAAAAATTCTTCAACTTCATAAGCGGAAAAAAGAAGACCCCAAAAAACATATTAAAAAATACACATGTATACATACACTCATGCATACACCTGACACCTGTACACATACACTCATGTATACACCTGACACCTGTACACATACACTCATGCATACACCTAACACCTGTATACATACACTCATGCATACACCTGACACCTGTATACATACACTCATGCATACACCTGACACCTGTATACATACACTCATGAATACACCTGACACCTGTATACATACACTCATGTATACACCTGTATACACACACTCGTGTAAAAGCCTGAATACACACGTGTATACACCTGTATACACACACATGTATACACTCGTATACTTCCAGTTAGGTATACATACATTCACCTGTACATTCATTAATGTATACACCCACTCATGTATTCTTTGTCTTATATATACATGCATATTTTATAACCCCACTCATGTATTCACCCCTTCATACATATACCCATTCATGTATACAAAAAATTATGTAAAAACTCACTCATATATGCAGTCACTTATGTATTTTTGAATTGAATCATACACTCATTCATATATACGCTCACGTGTGCACCCATATGTATACCTCAGTCATATATACACACGGCGTGTGTAACAACTCACATATGCACCTCTTATGTACACATCTATTAATGCAAACATACATGTGTGCACCCACGTGTATATACGTGTGCACACGTGTACACGTGTGCATAAACCCTGTCATGTATACTTATTCACGAGTATACATAGATCTTGAGGAACAGGCAGTCTTGAAGAGCCACACACACACACACACACACACACACACACACACACACACACGTACCAATATATTGCTTGCAATCATGGTTTTAGGAACAAACACCTTAATGCAATTGATTGATTGTGGCTTATTGAACACGTGTCAGGTGTGCTAAGGTAACTCTCAACACCTTGAGTACCTCAGCACTTGGAGAGAGAGAGAAGAGAGAGAGAGAGAGAGAGAGAGAGAGAGAGAGAGAGAGAGAGAGAGAGAGGAAAGAGAGAGAGAGGAGAGAGGAGAGAGAGAGAGAGAGAGAGAGTCAGGAGAGCAAGAGGCGTATGAGAGATGAGAGCAGAGAAAGAGAGAGCCAGAGAGAGAGACAGAGTCGTACTTGGTTCCAGGAGACAAGAGGACGTCTTACGGATGGTGCTGAGAATAGTCACAGATGTGTCTCATTAGGGACACATCACATCTTCATTAGGACAAGTCACACCACGACACAAGACGTCCTTCACTAGTGACACATCATCGGACATTATCTGTGCCACAATGTGTCTCTTTGACACCATCACATCTGTCATTTGTGACACACCATCACACATCTGTCATCTGACACACCATCACATCTGTCATCTGTGACACATCATCACATCTGTCATCTGTGACACACATCACATCTGTCATCTTGACACACCATCACATCTGTCATCTGTGACACACCATCACATCTGTCATCTGTGACACCCCATCACATCTGTCATCTGTGACACACCATCACATCTGTCATCTGTGACACATCATCACATCTGTCATCTGTGTCACATCATCACTTCTGTCATCTGTGACACACCATCACATCTGTCATCTGTGACACACCATCACTTCTGTCATCTGTGACACACCATCACATCTGTCATCTGTGACACATCATCACTCTGTCATCTGTGACACACCATCACATCTGTCATCTGTGACACATCATCACATCTGTCATCTGTGACATACATCACATCTGTCATCTGTGACACACCTATCACATCTGTCATCTGTGACACACCATCACATCTGTCTCTGTGACACATCATCACATCTGTCATCTGTGACACACATCACATCTGTCATCTGTACATCAATCACATCTGTCATCTGTGACATATCATCACATCTGTCATCTGTGACACACCATCACATCTGTCATCTGTGACATACCATCACATCTGTCCTCTGTGACACATCATCACATCTGTCATCTGTGACACATCATCACATCTGTCATCTATGTCACATAATCACATCTGTCATCTGTGACATACCATCACATCTGTCATCTGTGACACATCATCACATCTGTCATATGTGACACATCATCACATCTGTCATCTGTGTCACATCATCACATCTGTCATCTGTGACACATAATCACATCTGTCATCTGTGACATACCATCACATCTGTCATCTGTGACACATCATCACATCTGTCATCTGTGACACATCATCACATCTGTCATCTGTGTCACATCATCACATGTCATCTGTGACACATCATCACATGTGTCATATGTGACACATCATCACATCTGTCATCTGTGACACATCATCACATCTGTCATCTGTGTCACATCATCACATCTGTCATCTGTGACATACCATCACATCTGTCATCTGTGACACACCATCACATGTGTCATCTGTGTCACATCATCACATCTGTCATCTGTGACACATCATCACATCTGTCATATGTGTAACATCATCACATCTGTCATCTGTGACACACCATCACATCTGTCATCTGTGTCACACCATCACATCTGTCATCTGTGACACACCATCACATCTGTCATCTGTGACACACCATCACATCTGTCATCTGTGTCACATCATCACATCTGTCATCTGTGACACATCATCACATCTGTCATATGTGTCACATCATCACATCTGTCATCTGTGTCACACCATCACATCTGTCATCTGTGTCACACCATCACATCTGTCATCTGTGACACATCATCACATCTGTCATCTGTGACACACCATCACATCTGTCATCTGTGTCACACCATCACATCTGTCATCTGTGACACATCATCACATCTGTCATCTGTGACACATCATCACATCTGTCATCTGTGTCACACCATCACATCTGTCATCTGTGTCACACCATCACATCTGTCATCTGTGACACATCATCACATCTGTCATCTGTGACACACCATCACATCTGTCATCTGTGTCACACCATCACATCTGTCATCTGTGACACATCATCACATCTGTCATCTGTGACACATCATCACATCTGTCATCTGTGACACACCATCACATCTGTCATCTGTGTCACACCATCACATCTGTCATCTGTGACACACCATCACATCTGTCATCTGTGTCACACCATCACATCTGTCATCTGTGACACATCATCACATCTGTCATCTGTGACACATCATCACATCTGTCATCTGTGACACATCATCACATCTGTCATCTGTGACACATCATCACAGTCTGTAATTGTCATGGTTTATACACGTCATCACAAGAGAGTTGTTGTGCTTATCAGAAGACTGGGACCAGATGCAGTTTTGATACGTCCTCGTTATTAGAGGTACAGTCCGTGGAACAACAACAGTGATCAGAGGTACAGTCCGTGGAACAGCAGCAGTGATTAGAGATACAGTCCGTGGAACAGCAGCAGTGATCAGAGGTACAGTCCGTGGAACAACAACAGTGATCAGAGATACAGTCCGTGGAACAGGAGCAGTGATCAGAGGTACAGTCCGTGGAACAACAACAGTGATCAGAGATACAGTCCGTGGAACAGGAGCAGTGATCAGAGGTACAGTCCGTGGAACAACAGCAGTGATCAGAGGTACAGTCCGTGGAACAACAGCAGTGATCAGAGGTACAGTCCGTGGAACAGCAGCAGTGATCAGAGGTACAGTCCGTGGAACAACAACAGTGATCAGAGATACAGTCCGTGGAACAGCAGCAGTGATCAGAGATACAGTCCGTGGAACAACAGCAGTGATCAGAGGTACAGTCCGTGGAACAACAACAGTGATCAGAGGTACAGTCCGTGGAACAAGTGGTCACACTTGTCACCGTGCGACATGAAGGAGTCTTGGTTTTGGTCGCCTATGGAAGGGACTGAAGCAATGCAGAGGACTGTTTGTCTTCCATTGGTCAGTGGTGTTGTGAAGCGTCCCCAGTGACAGGTGGCTTGGAGGACGTGAAGCCGCTGAAATAGAGATTGATGGCGGAGGAAGGCGAAGTGAGAGGTAGTGGAGATAGACAGTAGTGAGACAGGACAGAGGTGTCGCCATCTTTCCACACCACCATAACTACCACCAGCTTACCCTCAACGTCTCTTTCTCCACAACCGTGTACTTCCTCTTCAAAATATTAAGCCTTTATCTCTCTCTCCTCTCCTCCAGTCTTTGCTTCATCTCTTTTCGTCTTCTCTTCCTTTCCTCCCTCTTCTATTCCAGAGCCATGTTATAACTTAGTGATCTAGCTGGCTCTCATCCTGAGCCTTGTTATAACTTAGTGATCTAGCTGGCTCTCATCCTGAGCCTTGTTATAACTTTGTGATCTAGCTGGCTCTCATCCTGACCCCGTCTATCCCCGCTGTGTTTACCTTCCTTCATGTTAATGCCCAGAAAATTCAGTTAGCTTTTGTTATATTCTTTTTGTCTCTCGAGACTTTGTATTAGTAAAGTTACAGTGGGTCTTTCCTAACTTTCTTTTGGTCTTTTCTCCTAAAATTTACACTGGAAGTTTGAATGGGTCTTTCTTGGATGATTTGCTCTTCTATGTCTGTCCCTTTAAAGTTTGGATAAAGCTTTTTCAGGGGCGACTTTCACCATCACTTGGTCACACACCTCGCTCCAGGGCCACATTAAGGCCCCCACCTCACTGAAGGGTCGCATCAGGGCCACACCTAGTGCCAGGTCTTTGATGCATTCGGTGTTATCCTTGGATTCTGGTTATCACTTGAGTCGTGTGTGCCCACCTCATCCCATCGTCTCCTAAGCGGGTCGTTGCTTCCTGGCTACCATCCAACACACCACTTGTTATTCTCCCTAAGTCTTTTTTTTCCCTAGTGGTGAATCCACCCATCGTGTTCTCGGCGCCGCCTTCCTTTATGTCGACACCCTCATTACCAGTCCCCTGAAGTTGCTCGCTTAATCACTTTTCTAAGTACATATACTGACCAGCGTCAAGGAATGTTGTGAGTGTTCACTAGCCACTGTTGTTGTTATCAGCGCTCCCTGGCACGCACGAACACGGTTTTGAGTTACCACTATCACTGAACACCACCAGGTTAACACTGTCATGTTAACACCATCATGATAACCCTTCCCATGTTAGCACTACCATGTTCTGTCGTGGCTAACACACGACCAAAGTTGGTTCACCTCTCAACAATTAAACGTCTTAGGTGGCACCCGGTCGGCCAACCCTCGCTAACTTATCTACACACATTAAGAAAATATTGCTGAAAATCCCGAATGAATTTTTATGCCATTTGTATATGTAAAATTTCTGAGCCGGCAGCTCTCCAGGTTACCAGGTTACAGGGAGGTCTCTTTCAATCACAAGTCTCCAGTAAGTTACCTGAGAGCTGCTTCATAGGTTTACAACGTTCACCTCGTCGCCTTTCTTTGATTTTGCTGTGGAGAATACTCAGGTGTTCACGTCACCGGGGTGCTGCTGCTTCTTCAGACTCACCGGTCCACTTTGGTTCTTCTTGTTGATCCTGGAAGAAACACTCGGGGCACAAGATGAGCCGCCGAGGTAATCCAAACATGATGAGTCTATGTGTACTACTTCCCGAAGAACTTTCAGCTCTCCAAGAAACCTCAGTTCTCCAAGAAACTTCAGCTCTCCATGAAACCTTTGATCTCTAAGAACCTTCAGACCTCCAAGAACCTTCAGGTCTCCAAGAATCTTTCAATCTCCAAGAACCTTAAAGCTTTCAAGAATCTTCAGTTTTCAAGAACCCCGAGGCTTCCAAGAGCTTTAAAGTCACCATGAGTCACCGGTACACCCCAGCGTGGCTGGAGGCTTCCCTCCGCCCACCTTCACCCTCCCTGAAGAGCCACAGGTCTCCAGGAAGGGAGGAAGGCAGGCAGGCCATCAGAGAGAGGGAGTCAAGTAGTAAATGGTGTTCCTCAGGACAGCTCGAGGGAGAGGGAAGGCCTTGAGCTAGTCACTGGAAGTTGAGGAGAGCTCCGAGGGGGTGCCGGGGTATTGGGCGGAGGGGTTCGAAGGCGGATGGGCGTACGGGTGAGCCATAGTACCACCTTCGTCCATGTACTGGGGCAGCTGCAGGTGTGTTACGCTCTGGTCAGACTCCAGCCCATACCCGTGCATCTGTAGAGCAACAGAGCAATTAATTAACTAGTACAACAGCTAACAAATTAGCTAGCACATCAGGGACAATAAATTAAATAGTACAACAGAGATAATAAATTAGCTAGCACAACAGTGACATTTGGAGGTAGTAGGTTGGTAGACAGCAACCACCCAGGGAGGTACTACCGTCCTGTGGTAGTAGGTTGGTAGACAGCAACCACCCAGGGAGGTACTACCGTCCTGTGGTAGTAGGTTGGTAGACAGCAACAACCCAGAGAGGTACTACCGTCCTGTGGTAGTAGGTTGGTAGACAGCAACCACCCAGGGAGGTACTACCGTCCTGTGGTAGTAGGTTGGTAGACAACAACCACCCAGGGAGGTACTACCGTCCTGTGGTAGTAGGTTGGTAGACAGCAACCACCCAGGGAGGTACTACCGTCCTGTGGTAGTAGGTTGGTAGACAGCAACCACCCAGGGAGGTACTACCGTCCTGCCAAGTGAGTGTAAAACAAAAGCCTGTAATTGTTTTACATGATGGTAGGATTGCTGGTGTCTTTTTTCTGTCTCATAAACATGCAAGATTTCAGGTACGTCTTGCTACTTCTACTTACACTTAGGTCACACTACACATTCATGTACAAGCATATATATACACACTCCTCTGAGTTTTCTTATATTTTTCTTACTAGTTCTTGTTCTTGTTTATTTCCTCTTATCTCCATGGGGAAGTGGAACAGAATTCTTCCTCCGTAAGCCATGCGTGTCGTAAGAGTCGACTAACATGCCGGGAGCAAGGGGCTAGTAACCCCTTCTCCTGTATACATTACTAAGGTTAAAAAAGACACCCCGCCTCGGTGGGATACGGCCGATTTGATGAAAAAGACAGGGACATTAAGTCAGTACAACAGTGGCATTAAGTTAGCTAGTACAACAGTGATACTAAGTTAGCTAGTACGAGACATTAAGTTAGCTAGTGCAGCAGTGACATTAAGTTAGCTATTACGACAGTGACAATAAATTACCTAGTACAACAGGGACATTAAGTTAGCTAGTACAACAGGGACATAAAGTTAGCTAGTATAACAGTGACATTAAGTTAGCTAGTACGAGACATTAAGTTAACTAATACAACAGTGACATTAAGTTAGCTAGTACGAGACATTAAGTTAGCTAGTACAACAGGAACAATAAATCAGCTAGTACAACAAGCTAGAAGCAAATATTATTTTTTGAAAGGAGACAATGTAAGGTTTATCTAGAATAATTTATTATTATTATTATCAGTAGTAGTAGTTGTAGTAATAGTTCTAGTAAAGATGTGCTGATATACGTAACTGTAGTGGTGGTAGTACTAATAGCAGTAGAACCACCACTACCACAACAACAACAACTAGCAAAGGATGTAAGAGTGAGATATGAGTGAACCAGTGCTGTGTGATCCCTACAGGCTTAGCGCTTTCACACAATAATAATAATAATAATAATAATAATAATAATAATAATAATAATAATAATAATAATAATAATAGGTAGTAGGTTGGTAGACAGCAACCACCCAGGGAGGTACTACCGTCATGCCAGGTGACTGTGAAACAGAAACCTGAAACTGTTTTACATGATGGTAGGATTGCTGGTGTCTTTTTTCTGTCTCATAAACACGCTGGATAACAGGTATATCTAGCTACTTCTACTTACACTTTAGGTCACACTACACTGGCATACACATGCATATATATACATACACACATCTAGGTTTTTCTTCTTTTTCTTAATAGCTCTTGTTCTTTTATTTTCTCTATTGTCCATGGGGAAGTGGAAAAAGAATCTTTCCTCCGTAAGCCATGCGTGTCGTATGAGGCGACTAAGATGCCGGGAGCAATGGGCTAGTAACCCCTTCTCCTGTACAAATCTACTAAAAACGAGAAGAAGAAAAACTTTATAAAATTGGGGTGTCTGAATGTGCGTGGATGTAGTGCGGATGATAAGAAAGAGATGATTGCCGATGTTATGAATGAAAAGAAGTTGGATGTCCTGGCCTAAGCGAAACAAAGCTGAAGGGGTAGGCGAGTTTCAGTGGGGAGAAATAAATGGGATTAAGTCAGGAGTATCTGAGAGAGTTAGAGCTAAGGAAGGGGTAGCAATAATGTTGAAGGATCAGTTATGGAAGGAAAAGAGGGAATATAAATGTGTAAATTCAAGGATTATGTGGATTAAAATAAGGGTCGGATGCGAAAAGTGGGTCATAATAAGCGTGTATGCACCTGGAGAAGAGAGGAGTGTAGAGGAGAGAGAGATTTTGGGAGATGTTAAGCGAATGTATAGGAACTTTTGAACCAAATGAGAGAGTAATTGGGGTAGGGGACCTAAATGCTAAAGTGGGAGAAACATGCAGAGAGGGTGTAGTAGGTAAGTTTGGGGTGCCAGGTGTAAATGATAATGGGAGCCCTTTGATTGAACTTTGTATAGAAAGGGGTTTAGTTATAGGTAATACATATTTTAAGAAAAGAGGATAAATAAGTATACAAGATATGATGTAGGGCGTAATGACAGTAGTTTGTTGGACTATGTATTGGTAGATAAAAGACTGTTGAGTAGACTTCAGGATGTACATGTTTATAGGGGGGCTACAGATATATCAGATCATTTTTTAGTTATAGCTACAGTGGGAGTAAAGGTAGATGGGATACAAGGAAAATAGAATCAGTAAGTAAAGAGGGGTGAAGGTTTATAAACTAAAAGAGGAGGCAGTTAGGGTAAGATATAAACAACTATTGGAGGATAGATGGGCTAGTGAGAGTGTAGGCAATGGGGTCGAAAATGTATGGGGTAGATTTAAAAATGTAGTGTTAGAGTGTTCAGCAGAAGTTTGTGGTTACAGGCGAGTGGGTGCAGGAGGGAAGAGGAGCGATTGGTGGAATGATGATGTAAAGAGAGTAGTAAGGGAGAAAAAGTTAGCATATGAGAGGTTTTTACAAAGTAGAAGTGATGCAAGGAGGGAAGAGTATATGGAGAGAAAAGAGAGGTTAAAAGAGTGGTGAAGCAATGTAAAAGAGAGCAGATGAGAGAGTGGGTGAGATGTTATCAGCAAATTTTGTTGAAAATAAGAAAAAGTTTTGGAATGAGATTAATAAGTTGAGGAAGCCTAGAGAACAAATGGATTTGACAGTTAAAAATAGGAGAGGAGAGTTATTAAATGGAGAGTTAGAGGTATCGGGAAGATGGAGAGAATATTTTGAGGATTTGTTAAATGTTGATGAAGACAGGGAAGCTGTGATTTCGTGTGTAGGGCAGGAGGAATAACATCTTGTAGGAGTGTGGAAGAGCCAGTTGTGGGTGTAGGGAAGTTCGTGAGGCAGTGGGTAGAATGAAAGGGGTAAGGCAGCTGGGATTGATGGGATAAAGATAGAAATGTTAAAAGCAGGTGGGGATATAATTTTGGAGTGGTTGGTGCTATTATTTAATAAATGTATGGAAGAGGGTAAGGTACCTAGGGATTGGCAGAGAGCGTGTATTGTTCCTTTGTATAAAGGCAAAGGGGACAAAAGAGAGTGCAAAAATTATAGGGGAATAAGTCTGTTGAGTGTACCTGGTAAAGTGTATGGGAGAGTTATTATTGAAAGAATTAAGAGTAAAACAGAAAGCAGGATAGCAGATGAACAAGGGGCTTTAGGAAAGGTAGGGGTGTGTAGACCAAGTGTTTACAGTGAAACATATAGGTGAACAGTATTTGGATAAGGGTAAAGATGTTTTTGTGGCATTTATGGATTTGGAAAAGGCGTATGATAGGGTAGATAGGGGGGCAATGTGGCAGATGTTGCAGGTGTATGGAATAGGAGGAAGGTTACTGAAAGCAGTGAAGAGTTTTTATGAGGATAGTGAGGCTCAGGTTAGAGTGTGTAGGAGGGAAGGGGACTATTTCCCAGTAAAAGTGGGCCTTAGACAAGGATGTGTGATGTCACCGTGGTTGTTCAATATATTTATAGATGGGGTTGTAAGAGGGTCTTGGCAAGAGGTGTTGGGCTAAAAGATAAAGAAGCAAATACAAAGTGGGAGTTGTCACAGTTGCTTTTTGCTGATGACACTGTGCTTTTGGGAGATTCTGAAGAGAAGCTGCAGAGGTTGGTGGATGAATTTGGTAGGGTGTGTAAAAGAAGAAAATTGAAAGTGAATATAGGAAAGAGTAAGGTGATGAGGATAACAAAAATAATAGGTGACGAAAGATTGGATATCAGATTGGAGGGAGAGAGTATGGAGGAGGTGAATGTATTCAGATATTTGGGAGTGGACATGTCGGCGGATGGGTCTATGAAGGATGAGGTGAATCATAGAATTGATGAGGGAAAAGGGTGAGTGGAGCACTTCGGAGTCTGTGGAGACAAAGAACCTTGTCCATGGAAGTAAAGAGGGAATGTATGAGGTATAGTTATACCAACGCTCTTATATGGGTGTGAAGCATGGGTGATGAATGTTGCAACGAGGAGAAGGCTGGAGGCAGTGGAGATGTCATGTCTGAGGTCAATGTGTGGTGTGAATATAATGCAGAGAATTCGGAGTTTGGAAATTAGGAGGAGGTGCGGGATTACCAAAACGATTGTTCAGAGAGCTGAGGAGGGTTGTTGAGGTGGTTTGGACATGTAGAGAGAATGGAACGAGACAGAGTGACTTCGGGGTGTATAAATCTGTAGTGGAGGGAAGGCGGGGTAGGGGTCGGCCTAGGAAAGGTTGGAGGGAGGGTAAAGGAAGTTTTGTGTGCGAGGGCTTGGACTTCCAGCAAGCATGTGTGAGCGTATTTGATAGGAGTGAATGGAGGCATATGGTTTTTAATACTTGACGTGCTGTTGGAGTGTGAGCAAAGTAACATTTATGAAGGGATTCAGGGAAACCGGCAGGCCGGACTTGAGTTCTGGAGATGGGAAGTACAGTGCCGGCACTCTGAAGGAGGGGTGTTAATGTTGCAGTTTTATAACTGTAGTGTAAAGCACCCTTCTGGCAAGACAGTGATGGAGTGAATGATGATGAAAGTTTTTCTTTTTCGGGCCACCCTGCCTTGGTGGGAATCGGCCGATGTGTTAATAAAAAAAAAAAAATAATAATAATAATAATAATAATAATAATAATCATAATAATATGGGTGGGCCAGGCTGAAGGGCGTCTGGTCAGAATATCTGCATAATCGATCCATGACTCGTCTGTCCCAATGGCGGAAGCTTCTACAGTGGCTGGTGGACATTCCGACGCTGTGTGCGCTACAGTCCCTCCAGCAGCGCTACAGTCCCTCCAGCAGCGCTACAGTCCCTCCAGCAGCGCTACAGTCCCTCCAGCAGCGCTACAGTCCCTCCAGCAGCTGGTCTTACTAATATACCTTCCGTACGTAAGCTGATAACGTGCCCTATTTATGATGGTGCCTATGGAGTGCACCGAGTGCACCATGACGTGCACCGAGTGCAATAAGCGGGTGTAGTCGTTCTTGCAACTCTATGCTGCGTCATTCGTCTCGTATTCGACGCTCGACATACAAAACCATCATCCTACGTGTCATCTTAGCTTGTTAGAAGCGAAGTTAGCCATAGCCTTCTAGGGTGAGTCGACCGTTCTAGTACTGGTGTGGTTAACTAGGTGCTGGGGCCGTCTGATGTTTCAGAGGGAGAGTAAATGCCTGGGGAGGCCGAGGTTACCTTACTGTTACCAACACCTCAGACCAGCAGACTCTCTCATGCCTCTGGCTGGTTAACAATATACTCTGATCTGTCTCTGTGTATGGGTGTGTTGTCACTGCTGTAGCGGGCTTTCTGTCTCTCGATCTCACAGAAACTGCTCGCTACTAGGTTTAACTTGTCAATCAATTATTTATATAGTTGAGAATAGACGTATATTCGTGTTGGTGGTGTGAATATACGTACCGTCAGAATTATTCTGCTATATATTCTTCACTTCTCATTTAAGATTGTTTTTTGACTGTGTAAAAAGTTCTGTTTACAACTTAACCGGGTACTGAAGGCCCTGTGAAGATACTAGAGTTGATAAGGTCATTATGTGAGTTAAAAGACTTAAGTGATGACATAGAATCAATAATAATGAAAATGTTAAGAGGAGTGCCATAACTTTAGTGCAGTTAGGATGACAATTCAGTTTGCAGTGTAGACGCCCAAGTTATTAATTCTTATGTCTAACTCAACATATTTGCTACAGTTATCTAGGGAGGTGACAACAAGAGCAGATGCAGCCCTGCCAGTAGACTCCTGCTGGAGGTGACAACAAGAGCAGATGCAGCCCTGCCAGTAGACTCCTGCTGGAGGTGACATCAAGAGCAGATGCAGCCCTGCCAGTAGACTCCTGCTGGAGGTGACATCAAGAGCAGATGCAGCCCTGCCAGTAGACTTCTGCTGGAGGTGCCAACAAGAGCAGATGCAGCCCTGCCAGTAGACTCCTGCTGGAGGTGACAACAAGAGCAGATGCAGCCCTGCCAGTAGACCCTGCTGGAGGTGACAACAAGAGCAGATGCAGCCCTGCCAGCAGACTCCTGCTGGAGGTGACAACAAGAGCAGATGCAGCCCTGCCAGTAGACTCCTGCTGGAGGTGACATCAAGAGCAGATGCAGCCCTGCCAGTAGACTCCTGCTGGAGGTGACAACAAGAGCAGATGCAGCCCTGCCAGTAGACTCCTGCTGGAGGTGACAACAAGAGCAGATGCAGCCCTGCCAGTAGACCCCTGCTGGAGGTGACAACAAGAGCAGATGCAGCCCTGCCAGCAGACTCCTGCTGGAGGTGACAACAAGAGCAGATGCAGCCCTGCCAGTAGACCCCTGCTGGAGGTGACAACAAGAGCAGATGCAGCCCTGCCAGCAGACTCCTGCTGGAGGTGACAACAAGAGCAGATGCAGCCCTGCCAGTAGACTCCTGCTGGAGGTGACAACAATAGCAGATGCAACCCTGCCAGTAGACTCCTGCTGGAGGTGACAACAAGAGCAGATGCAGCCCTGCCAGCAGACTCCTGCTGGAGGTGACAACAAGAGCATATGCAGCCCTGCCAGCAGTCTCCTGCTGGAGGTGACAACAAGAGCAGAGGCAGCTCTGCCAGTAGACTCCTGCTGGATGACAAGAGCATATGCAGCCCTGCCATCAGACTCCTGCTGGAGGTGATAACAAGAGTAGATGCAGCCCTGCCAGCAGACTCCTGCTAGAGGTGACAACAAGAGTAGATGCAGCCCTGCCAGCAGACTCCTGCTGGAGGTGACAACAAGAGCAGATGCAGCTCTGCCAGCAGGCTCCTGCTGGAGGTGACAACAAGAGTAGATGTAGCCCTGCCAGCAGACTCCTGCTGGAGGTGACAACAAGAGCAGATATAGCCCTGCCAGCAGGCTCCTGCTGGAGGTGACAACAAGGGTAGATGTAGCCCTGCCAGCAGACTCCTGCTGGAGGTGACAACAAGAGCAGATTCAGCTCTGCCAGCAGACTGCTGCTGGAGGTGACAACAAGAGCAGATGCAGCTCTGCCAGCAGACTCCTGCTGGAGGTGACAACAAGAGCAGATGCAGCTCTGCCAGCAGATTCCTGCTGGAGGTGACAACAAGAGCAGATGCAGCTCTGCCACCAGACTCCTGCTGGAGGTGACAACAAGAGCAGATGCAGCTCTGCCAGCAGACTCTGCTTAGATCCATCACTGTATATAACTTGTGATATATTATTATCAACAATTCATCCAGAAATTCTTCTGGAGCAGTTTGTCTTAACAAGTGATTTAAGGAAGACGTTACTAGTAATGAGCTTCTCGGGAGGGACTGACAGGTTTGTGATATTAAATAAACACATCTTCCGTGGAGGCTGAAACGTTCTTCTTGTCTACAGTGATACAGTTCGCCCAGGTTATAAAAGATAATATATTTGTATGGGTATGTACACTGCCAAGGATTCCATGGATTGGATCCTGGGCTTTTTGTGTATCCATATACTCTTGTGCTACCCTCCGCAGGATGGTTATGGGGGGCACAATAAACTAGCCACTTCGGCAGTAAATTCTAAAAATCCTTCTCCCTCATCTATTATTTCCCTCACCTGAAGGACGCTTCAGGGGGTCAACACCCCAGCGGCCCCGTCGCAGGCCAGGCGTTCCAGTGGACTAAAACCTGATCAAGCAGGCTGTTACTGAAAGCGGCAAGTATTCCGGTATACGAACTATAGACCACTGGTCAGGAACTGAGTTAACGAACGTGTCAAGTTTCCTCTAAGACAGCCACAGGTTTGCTGGTAATTCCCCTTATGTGTGGAGGGAGGCCTCTGAGGAGTCGCGAACCTCTAACACTGATTGATTTCTCTCTTAATGTATTCGTTGACCCTCTTCTTTTCAGTGGAGTTACTCTGCACCGTCTACCAAGTCTCTTGTTTTCATTTGAAATGATTTCATTGTTCAAATTTGGGACCAGTCCCGTCAGGATTTTCCAGGTGTAAATTATGATGTACCTTTCTCGCCTACGTTCCAAGGAATACAGTAAGATTTCAAGTGTTCCCTGTAGTTCAGATGTTTGAATGTACACGAGCAGTGAAAGTTCTCTGTAGGTTGTACAGCACAACGCTCTCGCTTGCCTTACTCGTATCTTAATCTACCCTTCACCCCGTCTCCCTTCACCCCGTCTCCCTTAGGGGGAGGGAATCAACAAGGGGTTGAGGCAGTCAGTGGTTGGTAAACACGTCAATCAAGGACTACCATAACTGGCGCTCGGCCGCGTCGTAACGACCCAATCCCCTGTAACTACCTCGTTGGCTCCTTCCTCTCCCCTCCCCGACCATCTAATCATCCAGACGACCGTCCAATCATCCAAACGACTGTCCAATCATCCAGACGACCGTCCAATCATCCAGACGACCACAATCTAAACTGCTCCCCTGCTAGTTAGTGACGTCATCGCCTTAACTATCAATATTAATTATGCCGGCAGCTTCCTGAGTGAGGAAAGGGAAGGGGAGGAGTAAGGGGAAGGGGAGGGAAGGAAGAAGCGGAAGGGGGAGGGAGAAAAGGGAAGTAAATGAGAGAGGGGGTTAGAAAAGGAAGAACAAGGGAGATGGGACATCACAAGTCACTAAAACACTGCAATAAGACGAGTATCCCAGCGTAAAGTAGTGATGAATCAACCTTACTGTAGGGGAATAATTAATTCTTACGTCTGGCAACGAGGTCTACAAAACAGAACAGGAAACGTGGAAAACAGAACGCTTGTCACTGGTGATGCCAGACTGTGTTGAAACTCAGTATATAAGTGACCACCCTCACTCTCTCAGTGTATATACACTGTGAGGTGTATGTCACTCAGTGTATATACAGTGTGAGGTGTGTGTCTCTTAGTGTATATACACTGTGAGGTGTGTCTCTCAGTGTATATACACTGTGAGGTGTGTGTCTCTCAGTGTATATACACTGTGAGTGTGTGTCTCTCAGTGTATATACACTGTGAGGTGTGTGTCTCTTAGTGTATATACACTGTGAGGTGTGTGTCTCTCAGTGTATATACACTGTGAGGTGTGTCTCTCAGTGTATATACACTGTGAGGTGTCTCTCAGTGTATATACACTGTGATGTGTGTGTCTCTCAGTGTATATACACTGTGAGGTGTCTCTCAGTGTATATACACTGTGAGGTGTGTGTCTCTCAGTGTATATACACTGTGAGGTGTGTGTCTCTCAGTGTATATACACTGTGAGGTGTGTGTCTCTTAGTGTATATACACTGTGAGGTGTCTCTCAGTGTATATACACTGTGAGGTGTCTCTCAGTGTATATACACTGTGAGGTGTGTGTCTCTCAGTGTATATACACTGTGAGGTGTCTCTCAGTGTATATACACTGTGAGGTGTGTCTCTCAGTGTATATACACTGTGAGACACTATGTTAGGTATTGAAGAATTTTCGACAGGATATGAACAGGTGAGGTGCAACTGAAGTGACCGTGTAGTCGATATGCTTCAAACTTAAGAAACTAGCTCTTCCCACCGTACCTCCCATCACCTTCCTTCCCTCCTATTACCCTCCTATTCTCCCATCACCCTCCTTCCCTCCCATTACCCTCCTTCCCTCCCATCACCCTCCTTCCCTCCCATCACCCTCCTTCCCTCCAAGAGTAAGGAAAGTCAGGTCAGTTTTGGGTCATTGACTGTGCATTAGTAAACGGCCCCACCCCTTTTCCGTCCGTCTCTGTCTCTTCTCTGTCTCTGTCTCTGTCTGTCTGTCTTTCACTCTCCCTCTAATATTTAATGGTTCAAATAATTCTAAGGAGGATATTTCTTCTTATTATATATATATATATATATATATATATATATATATATATATATATATATATATATATATATATATATATATATATATATATATATATATTGTCTACAACACGGAGAGCAAATATGGAATAAAACGAATAGACAGATAGACGAGGAGAGAGAGAGAGAGAGAGAGAGAGAGAGAGAGAGAGAGAGAGAGAGAGAGAAGAAATAAAATATGTAAGACAGAGATGTGTATCAGTGGGTGTAGGAGGGGTGGGAGAGTAGAGTAGGCTATGGGAGAGTGAGGATATGAGAGAGTTAGAGAGTGTGGGAGAGTGGAGAGAGAGAGTGTAGAGAGGTGGGAGAGTGAGGAGAGTGAGAGTGTAGGAGAGTGTGGGAGAGGTAGGAGAGTGTGGAAGATGAGGAGAGTGTAGGAGAGTGTGGGAAAGTGGAGAGTGAGGGAGAGTGTGGGAGAGTGTGGGAGAGTGAGGGAGCGTATGGGAGAGTGAGGGATAGTGAGGGAGAGTGTAGGAGAGTGTGGGAGAGTGTGGGAAAGAGTGGGAGAGTGTAGGAGAGTGTGGGAGAGTGAGGGAGAGTGAGAGTGTAGGAGAGTGTGGGAGAGTGTAGGAGAGTGTGGAAGATTGAGGGAGAGTGTAGGAGAGTGTGGGAAAATGTAGAAGAGTGAGGGAGAGTGTGGGAGAGAGTGGGAGAGTGTGGGAGAGAGTGGGAGAGTGTGGGAGAGTGAGGGAGAGTGTAGGAGAGTGTGGGAAAGTGTAGGAGAGTGAGGAAGAGTGTGTGAGAGTGTAGGAGAGTGAGGGAGAGTGTGGGAGAGAGTGGGAGAGTGTGGGAGTGAGGGAGAGTGTAGGAGAGTGTGGAAAGTGTAGGAGAGTGAGGGAGAGTGTGGGAGAGTGTGGAGAGTGTGGGAGTGTGGGAGAGTGTGGGAGAGTGTGGAGAGTGTGGAGAGTGTGGAGAGTGTGGAGAGTGTGGAGAGTGTGGAGAGTGTGGAGAGTGTGGAGAGTGTGGAGAGTGTGGAGAGTGTGGAGAGTGTGGAGATGTGGAGAGAGTGGAGAGTGTGGGAGAGGTGTGGAGAGTGTGGGAGAGTGTTGGGAGTTGGAGTGTGGGAGAGTGTGGGAGAGTGTGGGAGAGTGTGGAGAGTGTGGAGAGTGTGGGAGAGTGTGGAGAGTGTGGAGAGTGTGGGAGAGTGTGGAGAGTGTGGAGAGTGTGGAGAGTGTGGAGAGTGTGGAGAGTGAGGGAGGAGTGTGAAGTGGGAGAGTGTAGGAGAGTGTGGGAGAGTGTGGAGAGTGAGGGAGAGTGTGGGAGAGTGTGGGAGAGTGTGAGGAGAGTGTGGGAGAGTGTGGGAGAGTGTGGAGAGGGGTGTGGGAGAGTGTGGGAGAGTGTGGAGAGTGTGTGGGAGAGTGTGGGAGAGTGTGGGAGAGTGTGGGAGAGTGTGGGAGAGTGTGGGAGAGTGTGGGAGAGTGTGGGAGAGTGTAGGAGAGTGTGGGAGAGTGTGGGAGAGTGTGGGAGAGTGTAGGAGAGTGTGGGAGAGTGAGAGAGAGTGTAGGAGAGTGTGGGAGAGTGTAGGAGAGTGAGGGAGAGTGTGGGAGAATGTAGGAGAGTGAGGGAGAGTGTGGGAGAGTGTGGGAGAGTGTAGGAGAGTGTGAGAGAGTTTGGGAGAATGAGAGAGAGAGATAGAGAGTTCAGGGGAGTGGAAGAAGAAGAAGAGGAAAAAGAAGTCAAATTATCAGTCTGAAATTTTATATATATATATATATATATATATATATATATATATATATATATATATATATATATATATATATATATATATTTATTTTATTAACACATCGGCCGATTCCCACCAAGGCAAGGTGGCCCGAAAAGAAAAACTTTCATCATCATTCACTCCATCACTGTCTTGCCAGAGGGTGCTTTACACTACAGTTATAAAACTGCAACATTAACACCCCTCCTTCAGAGTGCAGACACTGTACTTCCCATCTCCAGGACTCAAGTCCGGCCTGCCGGTTTCCCTGAATCCCTTCATGTTACTTTGCTCACACTCCAACAGCACGTCAAGTATTAAAAACCATTTGGCTCCATTCACTCCTATCAAATACGCTCATGCATGCTTGCTGGAAATCCAAGCCCCTCGCACACAAAACCTCTTTTACCCCCTTCCTCCAACCTTTCCTAGGCCGACCCCTACCCCACCTTCCCTCCACTACAGATTTATACACTCTCGAAGTCATTCTGTCTCGTTCCATTCTCTCTACATGTCCGAACCACCTCAACAACCCCCCTCAGCTCTCTGGACAATCGTTTTGGTAATCCCGCACCTCCTCAATTTCCAAACTCCGAATTCTCTGCATAATATTCACACCACACATTGACCTCAGACATGACATCTCCACTGCCTCCAGCCTTCTCCTCGTTGCAACATTCATCACTCATGCTTCACACCCATATAAGAGTGTTGGTATAGCTATACTCTCATACATTCTCCTCTTTACTTCCATGGACAAAGTTCTTTGTCTCCACAGACTCCGAAGTGCACCACACACCCTTTTCCCCTCATCAATTCTATGATTCACCTCATCCTTCATAGACCCATCTGCTGACATGTCCACTCCCAAATATCTGAATACATTCACCTCCTCCATACTCTCTCCCTCCAATCTGATATCCAATCTTTCGTCACCTAATCTTTTTGTTATCCTCATCACCTTACTCTTTTCTATATTCACTTTCAATTTTCTTCTTTTACACACCCTACCAAATTCATCCACCAACCTCTGCAACTTCTCTTCAGAATCTCCCAAAAGCACAGTGTCATCAGCAAAAAGCAACTGTGACAACTCCCACTTTGTATTTGCTTCTTTATCTTTTAGCCCAACACCTCTTGCCAAGACCCTCGCATTCACTTCTCTTACAACTCCATCTATATACATATTGAACAACCATGGTGACATCACACATCCTTATCTAAGGCCCACTTTTACTGGGAAATAGTCCCCCTCCCTCCTACACACTCTAACCTGAGCCTCACTATCCTCATAAAAGCTCTTCACTGCTTTCAGTAACCTACCTCCTATTCCATACACCTGCAACATCTGCCACATTGCCCCCCTATCCACCCTATCATACGCCTTTTCCAAATCCATAAATGCCACAAAAACCTCTTTACCCTTATCTAAATACTGTTCACCTATATGTTTCACTGCAAACACTTAAGTCTACACACCCCTTACCCTTCCTAAAGCCCCCTTGTTCATCTGCTATCCTGCTCTCCGTCTTACTCTTAATTCTTTCAATAATAACTCTTACCATACACTTTACCAGGTATACTCAACAGACTTATTTCCCTATAATTTTTGCACTCTCTTTTGTCCCTTTGCCTTTATACAAAGGAACAATACACGCTCTCTGCCAATCCCTAGGT
>WNWK01002472.1:67500-70000 GCA_009830355.1 Cherax destructor | reverse complement strand
CATGACAGTGAAGGTTCATGACAGTGAAGGTTCATGACAGTGAAGGTTCATAACAGTGAAGGTTCATGACAGTGAAGGTTCATGACAGTGAAGGTTCATGACAGTGAAGGCTCATGACAGTGAAGGCTCATGACAGTGAAGGTTCATGACAGTGAAGGCTCATGACAGTGAAGGCTCATGACAGTGAAGGTTCATGACAGTGAAGGTTCATGACACTCATGTAGTGTTCATATTTGCTTACATTTATTAGAAATTTCAACGAGTGCGGATGATTTTTGTATTTTATAAAAGGTATTTAGATTTTGAAGTTGAGTTGGTGTTTGCAGCGTGATTGTGATTGTGATTGAGTCTCCCGGGTGTAGAAGGAGAATGTATTTGTTGCAGTGTTGTTGTTGCAGTGTTGAATATTGTTGTTGCTTCGTTGTTGCATTTATGTACTTGAGTTTCTAGATCAATAATTGAAATTGATGAATGAAAAATATATGACCGTAGGTCCACACACACACACACACACACACACACACACACACACACACACACACACACACACACACACACACACACACACTCACACACAGTCTCTCACACACACACACACTCACACACACACACACACACACACACACACTCCCACACACACTTTCTCACACACACACACACACACACACACACACACACACACACACACTCACACACACTCAAACACACTCACACACACTCACACACACACACTCACACACACACACACACACACTCACACACACTCACACACACTCACACACACACACACTCACACACACACACACACACACACTCACACACACACACACACACACACTCACACACACACACACTCACACACACACACACACACACACACACACACACACACACACACACACACACACACACACACACACACACACACACACACACACACACGCACACTCACACACACACACACTCACACACACACACACACACACCTTCGGGGCCAGGAGCTATGAATCGACCCCTGCAACCACAAATAGGTGAGTACACACACACACACCCTCTAGGCTGTCAGCTTCAAGTAGAGACAATGAAGAGGTTTTGAAGGAGAGAAGAGGAGAGAAGTGAAGTGGAGTGAGGCAAGGGAGATGAAAGAGGGATGGAGGGAGGGAGGGAGGGAGGGAGGGAGAGTGAGAGGGAAGAGAAGGGCGTGGAGAGGCGGTTCAGCTACTTAATGACACGTGACTTAAAGTGTGTCAATTATGATTTGCCATTTGTGTGATAAGTGAATGTTGGGGAGAGTTCTCTCTCTCCTCTCTCTCTCATCTCTCTCTCTCTCTCTCTCTCTCTCTCTCTCTCTCTCTCTCTCTCTCTCTCTCTCTCTCTCTCTCTCTCTCTCTCTCTCTCTCTCGCTCTCTCCTTATATATGTGTGAGTGTGTGTGATCTTTCTAAAATTTTCTCTTATACGTTTAAAGATATTTTTTTCATTTATGTTAATATAAAAATTAATAATTTTGTACCAAAAGAACCTTAGAAAACTTACCCAACCTTATTATAACAAGCGCAATTTAATTTAGCCTAAACCAACTAAATGTATTTTAGATAAGTTTGCAATAATTTTATAATAAACAAACACAATGAAATATATATTTTTCGTAGGTTCAGAATGATTTTTGCGAAATTATTGCATACGCAGATTTTCGCTTGCCTTATTCGGCAAGAAGAGCGTTGCTATTTAAGCCAAAATAGCAAGTTTTACCTATTCGGCACTACACACACACACACACACACACACACACACACACACACATATATATATATATATATATATATATATATATATATATATATATATATATATATATATATATATATATATATATATATATAAGACGTAAACTTAAGTCTCGAGTTATGTGTATAATTAGGATAAGCATCAGATATAATTTAGCTGAGATTAATATTTGTAATTAGCCTGATGAAGAGATGTGTAAATTAAGCTGAGGGAATATATGTGAACCTGGAGTCAGGTGTGTAATATATGTGAACCTGGAGTCAGGTGTGTAATATATGTGAACCTGGAGTCAGGTGTATAATTTATGTGAACCTGGATTCAGGTGTGTAATATATGTGAACCTGGAGTCAGGTGTGTAATATATGTGAACCTGGAGTCAGGTGTGTAATTAAACCCTGATTATGAAATATATTTCAGTTAAATGAGAGACAAATGAACTGGTTAAAAGCTGGATAATTATTCTTAACTTAAGAGTCTGAAAATGATGAAATGGTAGCAGTTGTAGGCCTAGTTCTACTTAGTGCTATCAAAAACAGCCTGATTCTCTTACTCACACACACTCTAAAAGTCCGTTTCTCACTCTATCTCTAGCTTTCCCTCATGCTCTCTTAAAGTCTGTTTCTCACTCTCTATCTTTCTCCCATGCTCTCTTAAAGTCTGTTTCTCACTCTCTCTCTAGCTTTCTCCCATGCTCTCTTAAAGTATGTTTCTCA
>WNWK01002472.1:50000-60000 GCA_009830355.1 Cherax destructor | reverse complement strand
CCGTGTGTTACCCTCCATAACCCCGTGTGTTACCCTCCATAACCCCGTGTGTTACCCTCCATAACCCCGTGTGTTACCCTCGATAACCCCGTGTGTTACCCTCCGATAACCCGTGTGTTACCCTCCATAACCCCGTGTGTTACCCTCCATAACCCCGTGTGTTACCCTCCATAACCCGTGTTACCTCCATAACCCCGTGTTTTACCCTCCATAACCCCGTGTGTTACCCTCCATAACCCCGTGTGTTACCCTCCATAACCCCGTGTGTTACCCTCCATAACCCCGTGTGTTACCCTCCATAACCCCGTGTGTTACCCTCCATAACCCCGTGTGATACCCTCCATAACCCCGTGTGTACCCTCCATAACCCCTGTGTTACCCTCCATAACCCCGTGTGTTACCCTCCATAACCCCGTGTGTTACCCTCCATAACCCCGTGTGTTACCCTCCATAACCCCGTGTGTTACCCTCCATAACCCCGTGTGTTACCCTCCATAACCCCGTGTGTTACCCTCCATAACCCCGTGTGTTACCCTCCATAACCCGGTTTATCACCCTCCATCTTCACTGAGATACTTCATTGAACAGTGAGGGATGAACAGAGAACGTTCAGTGTTTATATTCACTGAACTCTGGCGACAGAAATTGTTCAGTGTTCACATGTTCATTGGGACTCAGTCCCAGTACTCATTCCGTACCTCTGTACGGAATGAGTACGTACGTAAACTAAGTAAGTTTTAACTAAGTCTTGGTCTAGAAGAGACAGGTTCTCACTCTGAATAATAATAATAATAATAATAATAATGCACAGGATATACACATTGAGAGGTGTGTATACCTGTCAGTGTATATAAACTGACAGTTTAACATAATCACTATTTTAGGTATTAAAGTATTCTTGACTGGTGACATGCAGTGTTACTGACTATACTACTACTATTACTACTACTACTACTACTACTACTACTACTATTACTACTACTGCTACTATTACTACTACTACTACTACCACTATTATTATTACTAGTATTATTATTACTATTACTAAGAGGTTGAGGGAAGAGGCGTGTGGCTGACATAAACAGATGAACACACAAAAGGCAGAGAGATTTTCGGACGTAATTCAATTGTAGCAGAGAAGAGGATCCCATGTGTGTTGTGTGTGTGTGTGTGTGTGTGTGTGTGTGTGTGTGAGAGAGAGAGAGAGAGAGGGGGATAAGGGGGATTCAGGTAGTACATGGATCTTCTTTGTGGAGTTTGAGGGAGGGTGGAGGTAGGGAAGGAAGGAGGAGGTGGCAGGGGGAAGAAAGGGAGGTGGAGGCAGGTGGGAGGGGAAATAGAAAGTAACAAGTCAGGCACCACCCTCTTTCCTCCTCCCCCTTCCCCCTCCCCCTCTCGTCCCCTACCTCCCCCTCTCCTCCCCTTGTCTAAGCTAAGCCAATAAGATACCCAAACAGAGCCTATGAGCCCATTACGTCTCCATACGGAGTACTGAGCCTCTAACCTCACCCCCGCCCTACCCTCATCCCCACCAACCCCTACCTCCTTGGCATAAGCCAATAGGCTGACCACACCGCCTATTACTGCTGGTACTCTCACTACAAATGGAATCATCGCTTTGAAATACATCCTGAGAGGGATGGAGGTGGGAGGGATGGAGGTGGGAGGGATGGAGGTGGGGGAAGGAAGGTGGGACGGAGGATCTGATTGATGTGTTGGTGATATATATATATATATATATATATATATATATATATATATATATATATATATATATATATATATGCAAAACAATCGCAGACAGGCGCAAGACAAGCCACGGGGGAAATCTTTAGATTTCCTACTTTCATCTAGGAAGACTTTCTACAGGACTGAACCTAGGGAAACGCCTGACAGGAAAAATGTATTGGTCTTGCCATACAGTGACAGTGACAGTGACAGTGACAGTTCGGTCTGCCTGATGGACGCAATAAATAAACTCAATATAAATCTGAATTTAAAAAACACTGGGACAGAGAAACAGAGATTGATTAAAAACACACCACCTAATAATGTGGGTGGTGTCTACAAGGTCCCATGTACCCTTTGTTCACTCTCATACATTGGTCAGACAGGTAAACCTCTGGAAAGCAGATTATCCCAACACCAGTACTCAATCAGGACATGCCAGGTGTCGAATGCGATCTTTAACCATGTCAGCTCTTGTAATCACCCACCGGGGTGGGCTGCCAACCAGATAATTGTACCCAATAGTTCCATCATGGAAAGAGACATAATAGAGTCCTCGCTCTTGAAACATAATAGGAATGCCGTATATAACTCAAATTATGGGCTGTACAAACTCGATAGTTATTTAGTGCAGTCAATTATGCACAGCCTTAAATAATAATGTTATACAAAAGCGCAGGATTGCTCCTTATGCCAGAGGGTTTCGTGATGTTTCGGTCATGTTCGACCAGAGTCTGCAAACTGAACATCATGGTACACCCGTCTTGTACGTCGATATAATATATGACACCTTGTTAAGTCCGTCGCGAACGTCGATATTTAATATGTTAGGTCTACCGTCGGTATAACTCACTCACCTGCTGCTACATACAGGTATCGTAATGCGACAGGTGCTCTAGTAACCTGAGCCGTATAACATCTGTAGTAAGGAAGTAGGTATGTGGGTTCATTTAGGTATGGTGGCACATGTGCGATCCTAGGATAGCCCAAAAGAAATGTAGAGTGACCTATTGAGGTCCTAACCCGTCTAGGTACAGTGGTACAAGGTACACATATTTGTTTGCAACATGGTGATTGCAACTAGTTTAGTGGTTTATTTCCTGAATATTCTGGGAGGTTCTGCGACACCGGTTGATAAATGAGGGATTTTTCCCTCTAATTCATTAGCTAGAAGGTTGTAAATGAAGGTATGTAATGATCCACTATTGTAATGTAACTTTTTACGTCACATGACCTGTTCCCGGCGGTTAGAAGCTTAGGGCTGGCTATTAACTTTCTTCTAGTATTTTTCCTCTGGCTGTCTGCAAACTGTGAGGCCGGGGGCGGTGTGTGGTTGGCATCCCGCTGGACTCTCAGAGACTGGCTGGTGCCTCCACACTACCACTGTCTCAGTAATATCCGCTCTGTTGTGTGAACCTAGGGCGTAATACTTAACGATATTCTTATCACCTTCCTGGTGACTCCCAGTTCAGGCATTACCTTATGTGTGAAATGTATCCTGTGTGATAGTGTATGACAAGGAAACACAGTTAGGGTTTGTTTCCACTGTGTAACTATCATATAGAATAGTGTAGCAGCACACTGTGGGTGTTTCCACTGTGTAACTATCATATATAATAGTGTAGCAGCACACTGTGGGTGTTCCCACTGTGTAAATATCATATATAATAGTGTAGCAGCACACTGTGGTGTTCCACTGTGTAAATATCATATATAATAGTGTAGCAGCACACTGTGGGTGTTCCCACTGTGTAAACTATCATATATAATAGTGTAGCAGCACACTGTGGGTGTTCCCACTGTGTAACTATCATATAGAATAGTGTAGCAGCACACTGTGGTGTTCCCACTGTGTAACTATCATATAAATAGTGTAGCAGCACACTGTGGTGTTCCCACTGTGTAATATCATATATAATAGTGTAGCAGCACACTGTGGTGTTCCCACTGTGTAATATCATATATAATAGTGTAGCAGCACTGTGGTGTTCACTGTGTAACTATCATATATAATAGTGTAGCAGCACACTGTGGGTGTTCCACTGTGTACCTATCATATATAATAGTGTAGCAGCACACTGTGGGTGTTCCCACTGTGTAAATATCATATATAATAGTGTAGCAGCACACTGTGGGTGTTCCCACTGTGTAAATATCATATATAATAGTGTAGCAGCACACTGTGGGTGTTCCCACTGTGTAAATATCATATATAATAGTGTAGCAGCACGGTGTGGGTGTTCCCACTGTGTAACTATCATATATAATAGTGTAGCAGCACACTGTGGGTGTTCCCACTGTGTAACTATCATATATAATAGTGTAGCAGCACACTGTGGGTGTTCCCACTGTGTAAATATCATATATAATAGTGTAGCAGCACACTGTGGGTGTTCCCACTGTGTAAATATCATATATAATAGTGTAGCAGCACACTGTGGGTGTTCCCACTGTGTAAATATCATATATAATAGTGTAGCAGCACGGATGTGGGTGTTCCCACTGTGTAACTATCATATATAATAGTGTAGCAGCACACTGTGGGTGTTCCCACTGTGTAAATATCATATATAATAGTGTAGCAGACACTGTGGGTGTTCCCACTGTGTAAATATCATATATAATAGTGTAGCAGCACGGTGTGGGTGTTCCCACTGTGTAACTATCATATATAATAGTGTAGCAGCACACTGTGGGTGTTCCCACTGTGTAAATATCATATATAATAGTGTAGCAGCACACTGTGGGTGTTCCCACTGTGTAACTATCATATATAATAGTGTAGCAGCACACTGTGGGTGTTCCCACTGTGTAACTATCATATATAATAGTGTAGCAGCACACTGTGGGTGTTCCCACTGTGTAACTATCATATATAATAGTGTAGCAGCACACTGTGGGTGTTCCCACTGTGTAACTATCATATATAATAGTGTAGCAGCACACTGTGGTGTTCCCACTGTGTAACTATCATATATAATAGTGTAGCAGCACACTGTGGGTGTTCCCACTGTGTAAATATCATATATAATAGTGTAGCAGCACACTGTGGGTGTTCCCACTGTGTAAATATCATATATAATAGTGTAGCAGCACACTGTGGGTGTTCCCACTGTGTAAATATCATATATAATAGTGTAGCAGCACACTGTGGGTGTTCCACTGTGTAACTATCATATATAATAGTGTAGCAGCACGGTGTGGTGTTCCACTGTGTAACTATCATATATAATAGTGTAGCAGCACACTGTGGGTGTTCCACTGTGTAACTATCATATATAATAGTGTAGCAGCACACTGTGGGTGTTTCCACTGTGTAACTATCATATATAATAGTGTAGCAGCACACTGTGGGTGTTCCCACTGTGTAACTATCATATATAATAGTGTAGCAGCACACTGTGGGTGTTCCCATTGTGTAACTATCATATATAATAGTGTAGCAGCACACTGTGGGTGTTCCCACTGTGTAACTATCATATATAATAGTGTAGCAGCACACTGTGGGTGTTCCACTGTGTAACTATCATAGATAATAGTGTAGCAGCACACTGTGGGTGTTCCCACTGTGTAACTATCATATATAATAGTGTAGCAGCACACTGTGGGTGTTCCCACTGTGTAACTATCATATATAATAGTGTAGCAGCACACTGTGGGTGTTCCCACTGTGTAACTATCATATATAATAGTGTAGCAGCACACTGTGGGTGTTCCCACTGTGTAAATATCATATATAATAGTGTAGCAGCACACTGCTGCTTTATCCATTTTTTAAATAATAACCATTTAAAAAAATCTTCTTCCTCACTACATCTTCTAATCCTCTTGTTTCCCCTTTTCCTCATCACATTTCCCTCCCCCTTCTACCTCATCTCCCTCCTCTCCCTGTCTTCATCCCAGATTTCTAAAAAAAAAAAAATTCGTATCTTCTTTTCCATCTCTTATTGCATATGTGCTTTGTCCATTTGTTGTTTCCCCACTTCTCCTTCCTTTCTTCCTTGCGTGTGCTCATCTCTGTCGTCATTCCTCTCTCCCCTTCTTTATCAGCCGACTTTTATCACGTCTTTTCCTCTTCCCTCTCACCAGCACTCTAATTAATTTCTTTATTATTATCAAAAGTCTTCTTTCCAGCACTTTCAAGTTATTTTATTAACCACGTTTAGAGTTCTGTCACTCTAGATAGTCCTGTCACTCTAGATAGTCCTGTCACTCTAGATAGTCCTGTCACTCTAGATAGTCCTGTCACTCTAGATAGTCCTGTCACTCTAGATAGCTCTGTCACTCTAGATAGCTCTGTCACTCTAGATAGTCCTGTCACTCTAGATAGTTCTGTCACTCTAGATAGTTCTGTCACTCTATATAGTTCTGTCACTCTAGATAGTTCTGTCACTCTAGATAGTTCTGTCACTCTAGATAGTTCTGTCACTCTAGATAGTTCTGTCACTCTAGATAGTTCTGTCACTCTAGATAGTTCTGTCACTCTAGATAGTTCTGTCACTCTAGATAGTTCTGTCACTCTAGATAGTTCTGTCACTCTAGATAGTTCTGTCACTCTAGATAGTTCTGTCACTCTAGATAGTTCTGTCACTCTAGATAGCTCTGTCACTCTAGAAAGTTCTGTCACTCTAGATAGTTCTGTCACTCTAGATAGCTCTGTCACTCTAGATAGTTCTGTCTCTCTAGATAGTTCTGTCACTCTAGATAGCTCTGTCACTCTAGATAGTTCTGTCACTCTAGATAGTTCTGTCACTCTAGATAGTTCCGTCACTCTAGATATTCCTGTCACTCTAGATAGTCCTGTCACTCTAGATAGTTCTGTCACTCTAGATAGTTCTCTCACTCTAGATAGTTCTCTCACTCTAGATAGTTCCGTCACTCTAGATATTCCTGTCACTCTAGATATCCTTGTCACTCTAGGTAGTTCTGTCACTCTAGGTAGTTCTGTCACTCTAGATAGTTCTGTCACTATAGATAGTCCTGTCTCTCTAGATAGTTCTGTCACTCTAGATAGTTCTGTCACTCTAGATAGTTCTGTCACTTTAGATATTCTTGGCACTCTAGATAGTTCTGTCACTCTAGATAGTTCTGTCACTCTAGATAGTTCTGTCACTCTAGATAGTTCTGTCACTCTAGATAGTTCTCTCACTCTAGATAGTCCTGTCTCTCTAGATAGTTCTGTCACTCTAGATAGTCCTGTCGCTGTAAATAGTTCTGTCATTCTAGATAGTTCTGTCACTCTAGATAGTTCTGTCACTCTAGATATTCCTGTCACTCTAGATAGGTCCGTCACTCTAGATAGTTCCGTCACTCTAGATAGTTCCGTCACTCTAGATAGTTCCGTCACTCTAGATAGTTCCGTCACTCTAGATAGTTCTGTCACTCTATATATTACTGTCACTCTAGATAGTTACGTCACTCTAGATAGTTCTGTCACTCTAGGTAGTTCCGTCACTCTAGATAGTTCCGTCACTCTAGATAGTTTCGTCACTCTAGATATTCCTATCACTCTAGATAGTTCCGTCACTCTAGATAGTTCCGTCACTCTAGATAGTTAAGTCACTCTAGATAGTTCCGTCACTCTAGATAGTTCTGTCACTCTAGATAGTTCCGTCACTCTAGATAGTTCCGTCACTCTAGATAGTTCCGTCACTCTAGATAGTTTCGTCACTCTAGATAGTTCTGTCACTCTAGATAGTTCCGTCACTCTAGATAGTTCTGTCACTATAGATAGTTCTGTCACTTTAGATAGTTCCGTCACTCTAGATAGTTCTGTCACTCTAGATAGTTCTGTCACTCTAGAGAGTTCTGTCACTCTAGATAGTTCTGTCACTCTAGATAGTTCTGTCACTCTAGATAGTTCTGTCACTCTAGATAGTTCTGTCACTCTAGATAGTCCTGTCTCTCTAGATAGTTCTGTCACTCTAAATAATCCTGACACTCTAGATAGTCCTGCAACTCTAGATAGTCCTGCCACTCTAGATAGTTCTGTCACTCTAGATAGTTCTGTCACTCTAGATAGTTCTGTCACTCTAGATAGTTCTGTCACTTTAGATAGTCTTGTCACTCTAGATAGTTCTGTCACTCTAAATAATCCTGACACTCTAGATAGTCCTGCAACTCTAGATAGTCCTGCCACTCTAGATAGTCCTGCCACTCTAGAGCCTTTTCATTCATAAGATGATGGGAGTGAGAGACCTGTCACTCAACTGATGGGAGTGAGACACATGTCACTCAAGTGATGGGACTGAGACACATCTCACTTAAGTGATGGGAGTGAGACACATGTCACTTAAGTGATGGGAGTGTGAGACATGTCACTCAAGAGATGGGAGTGAGAAACATGTCACTTAAGTGATATGAGTGAAAGTCATGTTTCCAAAGATAGATGTTAGGACTCTCACTGTTATGGTCGACATCAATGTATATATGTACACGTAAATATGTACAGACACAAAGAAATATATCAGCCTGTGGCTGACACTGATTCCCAGATGGCAGTGAATTAGGTGGCATTACATGACTGACATTCGTTGAAGAACGTCTACAACAGGTCTTCCAGTGTAGACACAGGGACCTCTTCTACAAGCAACTAGTACTCTACAACAGGTCTTCCAGTGTAGATACAGAGACCTCTTCTACAATGGACTGGTACTCTACAACAGGTCTTCCAGTGTAAACACAGAGACCTCTTCTACAATGGACTGGTACTCTACAACAGGTCTTCCAGTGTAGACACAGAGACCTCTTCTACAAGGGACTGGTAGAAGATTGAGACACTTATACAACATATGGGTATCTTTATTAAGGAGACGTTTCTCCACACAGTTGCTTCATCAGTCCAATACAAAGCAGAAAGGGGTAAGGAGAGGAGTTTGAGGTGAGTGAGGGTCGGGGGAAGGACGCCAGCACAGTATTGCAACAGTATTAACCTGCAACATAGGCAAGTGAAGCCCCACACTGCTTCCTTGTATTTGTTTATGTTCTAAAAACTCATTTTTTTTGTTACCTTTCACGTTATTTGTAATTTTGAGATTCTAGAAAGAAAGTGAAGTGCTGGACGAGATGTGTTCTCTCTCTCTCTCTCTCTCTCTCTCTCTCTCTCTCTCTCTCTCTCTCTCTCTCTCTCTCTCTCTCTCCCATAAACTGGAGTAGAGAGCATAACGGCGTTGAAAAGAAGGTTGAACCCTCCTCACCTCTCCTTTCTCCTCCACTTCTTCTCCCTGCCTTCCTCCCCTCCCTGCCACCCTCCCTGCCACCCTGCCTGCCACCCTCCCTGCCACCCTCCATCACCCTGGTCAGCGCTGGAGCCTGAAATACGCTGGTCGTCCATAAAACCTGTGACTATCCCCTCTTCCATCTTTCTTCTCCCCTCACTTTATCATCTCTTCTCCACTTTTCACTCTTCCAGTCTCTCTCTCTCTCATACACACACTCACTCACTCACACACACACACACACACACTCACACACACACTCACACACACACACGGAACAGAGAGATGGATAGCGGAAGAGAGGTAAGAGAATGTAAAGGGATAAAAGAGGGAGGGAGAAAGAGTGTGATGATAAAGGAAGGAGAAATAATAACAAAAGGAGGGAGTGCAGAGAAACAGATAACAGGGAAGAAGCTTATGATAATAAAGAAGAATAACATATTAAGAAGGATGCAGAAGAAGAGAAGAAGAAGAAGAAGGAGGAGGAGGAAAAGAAGAAAAGAAGAAGTAGGTCAATTAAGTGGTCAGAAACTAAGGAAGTTGTTACAAGCAACTCAGTAGTTGAACGACCATATTAGACTCAACTGCTATCAGTAATATCACTCAACATAAGTCCAGGACTTTATAAACCAGACACATTCATGTTTATTATATTTTTTTTTTTAGATCTTTGAGCTGTGTTGTCATGATAACATGTCGGTCCTGACCTGACTTGATTTTTGAGTTATCACGTAACTCAGGTCCACCAGCGAGGTATTAGCTCAATTATTAAGTCAGGTCCGTGTGTCAGGTCCAGTGAGGCACCATCTCATTTATTAAGTCAGGTCCATATATCAGGTCAGTCTGTATGGTATCTCTGTGAGAGAGGTGTCTGTGTGGATGTGACTCTGCCTTCTGACTGGTGTTAGTTTTCCTGTCTGTTCCAACCTACCAGTTAAGATCACATATACCTTTGATGAGCTTCGAGTACTGTTATGACCGCAGTCCGGCCCTTGGCCAGGCTTGTCTTGGCGCTTTCCTGGTCAATCAGGCTGTTGCTGCTGGTGGTCAGCTGG
>WNWK01002472.1:15000-45000 GCA_009830355.1 Cherax destructor | reverse complement strand
ACACTACGGGGTTATCCTGGGTTACTAACACTACGAGGTTATCCTGGGTTATATAACTACGGGGTTATCCTGGTTTACTAACACTACGGGGTTATCCTGAGTTATAATACTACGGGGTTATCCTGGGTAATTAACACTACGGGGTTATCCTGGGTTACTAACACTACGGGGTTATCCTGGGTTACTAACACTACGGGGTTATCCTGGGTTACTAACACTATGGGGTTATCCTGGGTTACTAACACTACGAGGTTATCCTGGGTTATAATACTACGGGGTTATCCTGGGTTACTAACACTACGGGGTTATCCTGGGTTACTAACACTACGGGGTTATCCTGAGTTATAATACTACGGGGTTATCCTGGGTAATTTACACTACGGGGTTATCCTGGGTTACTAACACTAAGGGGTTATCCTGGGTTACTAACA
Source organism: Cherax destructor (assembly GCA_009830355.1). NCBI lineage: Eukaryota > Metazoa > Arthropoda > Malacostraca > Decapoda > Parastacidae > Cherax > Cherax destructor. Next base: position 44,569 of record WNWK01002472.1, on the reverse strand, counting down.
CTACGGGGTTGGTTATCCTGGGTTACTAACACTACGGGGTTATCCTGGGTTATAATACTACGGGGTTATCCTGGGTTATAACACTACTGGGTTATCCTGGGTAATTAACACTACGGGGTTATCCTGGGTTACTAACACTATGGGGTTATCCTGGGTAATTAACACTACGGGGTTATCCTGGGTAACTAACACTACGGGGTTATCCTGGGTTATAACACTATGGGGTTATCCTGGGTTACTAACACTACGGGGTTATCCTGGGTTATAATACTACGGGGTTATCCAGGATTACTAACATTACGGGGTTATCCGGGGATACTAACACTACGGGGTTATCCTGGGTTATAAAACTACGGTGTTATCCTGGGTAACTAACACTACGGGGTTATCTTGGGTTACTAACACTATGGGTTATCCTGGGTTATAACACTACGAGGTTATCCTTGGCTACTAACACTACAGGGTTATCCTGGGTTATAACACTACGGGGTTATCCAGGGTTACTAACACTACGGGGTTATCCTGGGTTATAACACTACGGGGTTATCCTGGGTTATAACACTACGGGGTTATCCAGGGTTACTAACACTACGGGGTTATCCTGGGTTATAACACTACGGGGTTATCCTGGGTTATAACACTACAGGGTTATCCAGGGTTACTAACACTACGGGGTTATCCTGGGTTATAACACTACGGGGTTATCCAGGGTTACTAACACTACGGGGTTATCCTGGGTTACTAACACTACGGATTTATCCTGGGATACTAACACTACGGGGTTTTCCTGGGTTATAACACTACAGGATTATCCAGGGTTATTAACACTACGTGGTTATTCTACACTACGGGGTAATCCTGGGTTACTAACACTACGGGGTTATCCTAGGTTACTAACACTACGGGGTTATCCTGGGTTACTAGCACTACGGGGTTATACTGGGTTACTAACACTATGATTTATCCTGGGTTATTAACACTATGGGTTATCCTGGGTTACTAACACTACGGGGTTATCCTGATTTGCTTCTTCTCTCACCTACTTCAAGGAGGAGAAAGAGGAGAAGGAAGGGGGAGGAGGTGATGCAGGAGGGGGATGGAGGGGAGGAGGAGGAGGAGGGGAGGAGGGGAGAATGGGAGGAGGAGAGGGAGGAGAAGGGGGGAGGAGGGGAGAAGGAAGAGGAGGAGGAGGAGGAGGAGGAATCTTTATTTAGCAAATTTGAATTCATGATGAGTGTTGTATATGATAGTTGCAGAGTGTTGTATATGATAGTTGCAGAATGTTGTATATGATAGTTGCAGTGTTGTATATGATAGTTGCAGAGTGTTGTATATGATAGTTGCAGAATGTTGTATATGATAGTTGCAGTGTTGTATATGATAGTTGCAGAATGTTGTATATGATAGTTGCAGTGTTGTATATGATAGTTGCAGTGTTGTATATGATAGTTGCAGTGTTGTATATGATAGTTGCAGAATGTTGTATATGATAGTTGCAGAGTGTTGTATATGATAGTTGCAGTGTTGTATATGATAGTTGCAGAATGTTGTATATGATAGTTGCAGAATGTTGTATATGATAGTTGCAGAATGTTGTATATGATAGTTACAGAATGTTGTATATGATAGTTGCAGAGTGTTGTATATGATAGTTGCAGAATGTTGTATATGATAGTTTCAGAATGTTGTATATGATAGTTGCAGTGTTGTATATGATAGTTGCAGAGTGTTGTATATGATAGTTGCAGAGTGTTGTATATGATAGTTGCAGAGTGTTGTATATGATAGTTGCAGAATGTTGTATATGATAGTTGCAGAGTGCTGTATATGATAGTTGCAGAGTGTTGTATATGATAGTTGCAGAGTGTTGTATATGATAATTGCAGTGTTGTATATGATAGTTGCAGTGTTGTATATGATAGTTGCAGAGTGTTGTATATGATAGTTGCAGAGTGTTGTATATGATAGTTGCAGAGTGTTGTATATATTAGTTGCAGAGTGTTGTATATGATAGTTGCAGAGTGTTGTATATGATAGTTGCAGAGTGTTGTATTTGATAGTTCCAGAGTGTTGTATATGATAGTTCCAGAGTGTTGTATATGATAGTTGCAGAGTGTTGTATATGATAGTTGCAGAGTGTTGTATATGATAGTTGCAGAGTGTTGTATATGATAGTTGCAGAATGTTGTATATGATAGTTGCAGAATGTTGTATATGATAGTTGCAGTGTTGTATATGATAGTTGCAGAATGTTGTATATGATAGTTGCAGAGTGTTGTATATAATAGTTGCAGAGTGTTGTATATAATAGTTGCAAGAGTGTTGTATATGATAGTTGCAGAGTTTGTTATAATGAGGGGTTTTTGCTACATATCAGGTTTTGTATAAATAGGTTCAGAGGTTTATATATAGTTGCAGTGTTTGTATATGAATAGCTACAGGGTTACTGTTATAAATAAGGTTTCAGATGTTGTATATATAGTTGCAGAGTTTGTTATGATATTGCATGTTGTATATTAGTTTATGACAGGTTGTAGTATGATACGTGTCAGAGGTTATATATAGTTATAGTTCTAAAGTATTGTTACATACATAGAGATTGCATTGGATACTAACATAGGTTGCAGGTTATAATAGATTTCCCAGAGGTTGTATATGATATTTACAGAATATTGTTATATACATCTGCAGAAGTGTTTATCTAGTTACGAACTGCAGATGTTATCATGATAGCTGCACTAGGTTATATGGTTGCAACTATGATATATTGCAGTTTGTATAATATGCGAGTTATTGTATATATGGGGTTTGCGAGTTGTTCTTATACTTAAGAGAAGTAAGAAGAGAATAGTGCAGAGGATGTAATATGATAGTGGCAGAGGGGATATGATAGGGAGAAGGTGTGATAGTGCAGAATGTTGTATATGATAGTTGCAGAGATGGTTATTGATAGTTGCAGAGATGTTGTATATGATAGTTGCAGAGTGATGTATATGATAATTGCAGTGTTGTATATGATAGTTGCAGAGTGTTGTATATGATAGTTGCAGAATGTTGTATATGATAGTTGCAGAATGTTGTATATGATAGTTGCAGTGTTGTATATGATAGTTGCAGAATGTTGTATATGATAGTTGCAGAGTGTTGTATATAATAGTTGCAGAGTGTTGTATATAATAGTTGCAAGAGTGTTGTATATGATAGTTGCAGAGTGTTGTATATGATAGTTGCAGAGTGTTGTATATGATAGTTGCAGTGTTGTATATGATAGTTGCAGAGTGTTGTATATGATAGTTGCAGAATGTTGTATATGATAGTTGCAGAATGTTGTATATGATAGTTGCAGTGTTGTATATGATAGTTGCAGAGTGTTTTATATGATAGTTGCAGAGTGTTGTATATGATAGTTGCAGAGTGTAGTATATGATAGTTGCAGAGTGTTGTATATGATAGTTGCAGAGTGTTGTATATGATAGTTGCAGAGTGTTGTATATGATAGTTGCAGAGTGCTGTATATGATAGTTGCAGAGTGTTGTATATGATAGTTGCAGAGTGTTGTATATGATAGTTGCAGAGTGTTGTATATGATATTTGCAGAATGTTGTATATGATATTTGCAGAATGTTGTATATGATAGTTGAAGAGTGTTTTATATGATAGTTGCAGAGTGTTGTATATGATAGTTGCAGAGTGTTGTATATAATAGTTGCAGAATGTTGTATATGATAGTTGCAGAGTGCTGTATATGATTGTTGCAGAGTGTTGTATATGATAGTTGCAGAATGTTGTATATGATAGTTGCAGAGTGTTGTATATGATAGTTGCAGAGTGTTGTATATGATAGTTGTAGAATGTTGTATATGATAGTTGCAGAGTGTTGTATATGATAGTTGCAGAGTGTTGTATATGATAGTTGCAGAGTGTTGTATATGATAGTTGCAGAGTGTTGTATATTATAATTGCAGAGTGTTGTATATGATAGTTGCAGAGTGTTGTATATGTTAGTTGCAGAGTGTTGTATATGATAGTTGCAGAGTGTTGTATATGATATTTGCAGAATGTTGTATATGAGATTTGCAGAATGTTGTATATGATAGTTGCAGAGTGTTTTATATGATAGTTGCAGAGTGTTGTATATGATAGTTGCAGAGTGTTGTATATAATAGTTGCAGAATGTTGTATATGATAGTTGCAGAGTGCTGTATATGATTGTTGCAGAGGGTTGTATATGATAGTTGCAGAATGTTGTATATGATAGTTGCAGAGTGCTGTATATGATAGTTGCAGAGTGTTGTATATGATAGTTGCAGAATGTTGTACATGATAGTTGCAGAGTGTTGTATATGATAGTTGCAGAGTGTTGTATATGATAGTTGCAGAGTGTTGCATATGATAGTTGCAGAGTGTTGTATATGATAGTTGCAGAGTGGTGTATATGATAGTTGCAGAGTGTTGTATATGATAGTTGCAGAGTGTTGTATATGATAGTTGCAGAGTGTTGTATATGATAGTTGCAGAGTGTTGTATATGATAGTTGCAGAGTGCTGTATATGATAGTTGCAGAGTGTTGTATATGATAGTTGCAGTGTTGTATATGATAGTTGCAGTGTTGTATATGATAGTTGCAGAGTGTTGTATATGATAGTTGCAGAGTGTTGTATATGATAGTTGCAGAGTGTTGTATATGATAGTTGCAGAGTGTTGTATATGATAGTTGCAGAGTGTTGTATATGATAGTTCCAGAGTGTTGTATATGATAGTTCCAGAGTGTTGTATATGATAGTTCCAGAGTGTTGTATATGATAGTTGCAGCGTGGGAACAACAGCTGGTCTTGTTTCCCTGTCATAGTCTACCACACAGGATGGTTCACGTATATAGTGCTTAAATGTGTCAGTTCCAGCTGGCAGACTTCAGTAGTGTCAGTCCCAGATGGCAGTCTTCAGTAGTCTCAGTCCCAGCTGGCAGACTTCAGTAGTGTCAGTCTCAGCTGGCTGACTTCAGTAGTGTCAGCCTGAGCTGACAGACTTCAGTAGTGTCAGTCTGAGCTGGCAGACTTCAGTAGTGTCAGCCTGAGCTGGCAGACTTCAGTAGTGTCAGTCTGAGCTGACAGACTTCAGTAGTGTCAGTCTGAGCTGTCAGACTTCAGTAGTGTCAGTCTGAGCTGGCTGACTTCAGTAGTGTCAGTCTGAGCTGGCAGACTTCAGTAGTGTCAGTCTGAGCTGGCAGACTTCAGTAGTGTCAGTCTCAGCTGACAGACTTCAGTAGTGTCAGTCTGAGCTGGCAGACTTCAGTAGTGTCAGCCTGAGCTGACAGACTTCAGTAGTGTCAGTCCCAGATGGCAGTCTTCAGTAGTGTCAGTCTGAGCTGGCAGACTTCAGTAGTGTCAGTCTCAGCTGGCAGACTTCAGTAGTGTCAGTCTGAGCTGGCAGACTTCAGTAGTGTCAGTCTGAGCTGGCAGACTTCAGTAGTGCCAGTCTGAGCTGGCAGACTTCAGTAGTGTCAGTCTGAGCTGGCAGACTTCAGTAGTGTCAGCCTGAGCTGGCAGACTTCAGTAGTGCCAGTCTGAGCTGGCAGACTTCAGTAGTGTCAGTCTGAGCTGGCAGACTTCAGTAGTGCCAGTCTGAGCTGGCAGACTTCAGTAGTGCCAGTCTGAGCTGGCAGACTTCAGTAGTGTCAGTCTGAGCTGGCAGACTTCAGTAGTGTCAGTCTGAGCTGGCAGACTTCAGTATTGTCAACAATGAGGATATCGTCCAGTATTACAGTGAAGGTTCATCAGCTTCGACAGCGTCAAAGGTCACCTTCCAGCACAGCTGCAGTTACTATCACTTGACAATTACCATCTCCCAGGGTGACTTCTCCCAGGGTGACGTCTCCCAGGGTGACCTCTCCCAGGGTGACCTCTCCCAGGGTGACCTCTCCCAGGGTGACCTCTCTCAGGGTGACTTCTCCCAGGGTGACCTCTCCCAGGGTGACCTCTCCCAGGGTGACCTCTCCCAGGGTGACCTCTCCCACACACAACAAACATGGTATTATCAAGACATCTCCGAGGGTGACCTCTCCCACACACATCAAACATGGTATTATCAAGACATCTCCCAGGATGACCTCTCCCAGGGTGACCTCTCCCAGGGTGACCTCTCCCAAACACAATAAACATCTCCCAGCATCACTGACACGGGCAATAAAATGTATATATAAAGCAGGAAAGAAAAGAAAGAAAAAGACAGAAGAGAAAAGGAAAAAGGAGAAAGAAGAATTTGATACATTATGTTCAGAGAAAATGATACCTTCATTGTTACAATGTTTCTAGATGTTTTGAAAGATCATTATAAACCCAAGACTTACACCACCCAGAAGGCATCCAGACTCAGCATTGTAAGTAACTAACTCTACTTATTGTAAGTAACTCTGCTTCACTTATTGTAAGTAACTAACTCTTCTTATTGTAAGTAACTAACTCTACTTTACTTATTGTAAGTAACTAATTCTACTTAATGTATGTATCTATTTTACTTATTGTAACTAACCCTACTTTACTTATTGTAAGTAACTAATTCTACTTATTGTAAGTATCTAACTCTATTTTACTTATTGTAAGTAACTAACTCTAATTTTTGTAGATAACTAACTCAACTTATTATAGGTAACTAACTCTACTTATTGTAGGTAACTAACTGTACTTTACTAATACTAAGTAACTAACTCTACTTTTTATAAGTAACTAACTCTACTTTACTTGTTGTAGGTAACTAACTTTACTTATTGTAAGTAACTAACTCTACTTTACTTATTGTAAGTAACTAACTCTACTTATTGTAAGTAACTAACTACTTACTTATTGTAAGTAACTAACTCTACTTTACTTATTGTAAGTATATAACTCTACTTTACTTATTGTAAGTTAACTACTTTACTTATTGTAGTAACTAACTTACTTATTGTAGATAACTAACTCTACTTATTGTGGTAACTAACTCTACTTATTGTAGTAACTAACTCTACTTATTGTAAGTAAGTAACTAACTCTACTTATTGTAAGTAACTAACTCTACTTATTGTAGGTAACTATACTTATTGCAACTTACTCTACTTATTGTGGGTAACTAACTTTACTTATTGTAGGTAACTAACTCTACTTATTGTAGGTAACTAACTCTACTTATTGTAGGTAACTATACTTATTGTAGGTAACTAACTCTACTTATTGTAGGTAACTACTTATTGTAGGTAACTAACTCTATTTATTGTAGGTAACTATATTTATTGCAACTAACTCTACTTATTCTGGGTAACTATACTCATTGCAACTAACTCTACTTATTGCAGGTAACTAACTTTAGTTATTGTAGGTAACTAACTCTACTTATTGTGGGTAACTAACTTTAGTTATTGTAGGTAACTAACTCTACTCATTGTAGGTAACTAACTCTACTCATTGTAGGTAACTAACTCTACTCATTGTAGGTAACTATCTCTACTCATTGTAGGTAACTAACTCTACTCATTGTAGGTAACTAACTCTACTCATTGTAGGTAACTAACTCTACTCATTGTAGGTAACTACTCTACTCATTGTAGGTAACTAACTCTACTCATTGTAGGTAACTAACTCTACTCATTGTAGGTAACTAACTCTACTCATTGTAGGTAACTAACTCTACTCATTGTAGGTAACTAACTCTACTCATTGTAGGTAACTGACTCTACTCATTGTAGGTAACTGACTCTACTCATTGTAGGTAACTAACTCTACTCATTGTAGGTAACTAACTCTACTCACTGTAAGTAACTAACTCTACTCATTGTAGGTAACTAACTCTACTCATTGTAGGTAACTGACTCTACTCATTGTAGGTAACTAACTCTACTCATTGTAGGTAACTAACTCTACTCATTGTAGGTAACTAACTCTACTCATTGTAGGTAACTGACTCTACTCATTGTATGTAACTAACTCTACTCATTGTAGGTAACTAACTCTATTCATTGTAGGTAACTCACTCTACTCATTGTAGGTAACTAACTCTACTCATTGTAGGTAACTAACTCTACTCATTGTAGGTAACTAACTCTACTCATTGTAGGTAACTAACTCTACTCATTGTAGGTAACGAACTCTACTCATTGTAGGTAACTAACTCTACTCATTGTAGGTAACTGACTCTACTCATTGTAGGTAACTAACTCTACTCATTGTAGGTAACTGACTCTACTCATTGTAGGTAACTAACTCTACTCATTGTAGGTAACTGACTCTACTCATTGTAGGTAACTGACTCTACTCATTGTAGGTAACTAACTCTACTCATTGTAGGTAACTAACTCTACTCATTGTAGGTAACTAACTCTACTTATTGTAGGTAACTAACTCTACTCATTGTAGGTAAATGACTCTACTCATTGTAGGTAACTGACTCTACTTATTGTAGGTAACCAACTCTACTTATTGTAACTCTACTTCACTTGTACTAAGTAGCAAACACTAAATTTAGGCTGATCCAAGATAAGCTGGAGGAGGAGGAAGAAGAAGAAGAAGAAGAAGAATAGGGGAGGAGGAAAGGCAGAAAAATTGGGTGTTCTCGTGATGCTGAGATTCAAAAATCAAAGATATTACCTGTGATCCCTCTCTCTCTCTCTCTCTCTCTCTCTCTCTCTCTCTCTCTCTCGCTCTTGTGTTCTTCCCCTTTCCTTCATTTCCTTTAAATTAATTTATCTATTACTCACTGCCAGGTCTCCTTGTCTTCCTGCTTCGGCTTATTCTGGCGCTTCTGTTTCTGTCATTCCTGCTCCTCTTCCTTCTCCTCCTGCTCCTCTTCCTTCTCCTCCTGCTCCTCTTCCTTCTCCTCCTGCTCCTCTTCCTTCTCCTCCTGCTCCTCTTCCTTCTCCTCCTGCTCCTCTTCCCCGACCTTCCTCTTGCCTCTCTGAAAGCCTCGCTACTTAGAGACCAAAAGATAATGTCAAATTCATAACAAGGCGCATTTTTTGTAGCGTCTGTTGTTCTGTCTGTCTCTCTCTCTCTGTCTGTCTCTCTCTCTCTGTCTGTCTCTCTCTGTCTCTGTCTCTCACTCTCTCTGTCTCTCAGTGAGGATTTTACTGTTAGGTCCCTAAGGGCAGTATAACATAGAATGGGAAGAGGAAGAGAGGAAGGGAGGAAGGGAGGCAGGGAGGAAGGGAGGCAGGGAGGAAGGGAGGAAGGGAGGAAGGGAGGAAGAGAGGAATGGCAGGGGTTGTGTCCTTCACACAGACCACAGACTGTGTCTGCGTTAGACCTGAGGGGAAGGGGAATGTGTTTGGGAATGGGCGAGGGGAAATGGGGAAGAGGGAAGGGGGGAAGAGGAGGGCATGCCAACCCAGAGACTGGCTCTCTCATGAATGATGGAGGTGAGCCACAAGACTCAAGTGCCAGAGACTGTTAGTGCCAACCCTGTGTTGAATTAATTGTTTGGCAGTGATAGTAGTGTGTGTGTGTGTGCTCACCTATGTGTGATTGCCTGGGGTCGAGTCTCAGCTCCTGGACCCGCTTCTTCGCTGGTCGCTACTAGGTCCACTGATTCCCTGCTCTAAGCGCCTTGTCATACCTCTTCTTAAAGCTATGTATGGATCCTGCCTCCACTACATCACTCTCCAGATTGTTCCACTTCCTGACAACTCTAGTGCTGAAGAAATACTTCCTAACTTCCCTGTGATTCATCTGAGTTTTCATCTTCCAGTTATGGTCCCTGATTGCTGTGTCCCATCTTTATCCCTGATTGCTGTGTCCCATCTTTATCCCTGATTGCTGTGTCCCATCTTTATCCCTGATTGCTGTGTCCCATCTTTATCCCTGATTGCTGTGTCCCATCTTTATCCCTGATTGCTGTGTCCCATCTTTATCCCTGATTGCTGTGTCCCATCTTTATCCCTGATTGCTGTGTCCCATCTCTGAAACATTCTGTCCTTCTCCATCTTGTCAATTCCTTTCAGTATTTTATACGTCGTTATCATGTTCCCCCTATCCCTCCATTCCTCCAGTGCCGTCAGGTTCAGTTCCCTTACCTTCTCCTCGTAGGTGTGTGTGTATAAGCATCTCTCACTGCCACCCTCACTCGCCTACCTTGTTGGTATTAATTTCCCAGAGTTGCCTTGCAACACACTGAGCTGCAACACACTGAGCTGCAACACACTGAGCCTCAACACACTGAGCCGCAACACACTGAGCTGCAACACCGACAAATGAAAACCGACAACAGACTGCAGTGCTTACAGTGTGTGCAAGACTTTCTCACTTGTTCCTGCCCCACGCCTGAAGGACGGCTCTACGCCCAACCTTACGCTAAATGCGTTAAATTGTCGCGTATAACAGACAGGGAACAAGCCAGTGCGCTTGAAACAGGTCGTAGCTGCTGGCATGCTGGGTTCCCTCAGTGAAAATAGTGAAAACACTGGCTTAAAAGCCCCCCATGCCATACCTGTTTCACACGTGGAGTGTATCTCTGTGAACTCACAGCATTTTAAACTCTCCTTCAAGTCAAAAACCTTTTGTTTACACACACATACACACACACACACACACACACACACACATACACACATCGTGGTTCAATACCATTATCACATTAAGACCAAAATTTACGATTTTATAATCGTATACTAGATTGAGGATTTAGCAAGGAGGAGGAGGCCGCACACCAAGACCTGTAGCAGAGGAGCTACAGCTTTATATATATATATATATATATATATATATATATATATATATATATATATATATTATATATATATATATATATATATATATAAATTTATATTGAAACCCATTCTGCATATTGAAGAGATAGATAGATAGATAGATAGATAGATAGATAGATAGATAGATAGATAGAAAATAGAGGGAGAGAGAAGAGAGTAGAGAAGAGAAGAGAAGAGAGAGAAGAGAGAGAGAGAGAGAGAGAAGAAGAGAGAGAGAGAGAGAAGAGAGAGAGAGAGAGAGAGAGAGAGAGAGAGAGAGAGAGAGGGAGAGCACACACGTGGCTGGTAATACAGTAATGAGTGGCAATAATTATTTGCCGCCTGATCACGTGACCTTTGATTATTATTGCCCCTGCCTGCGGTGCTGAGGAGGGGAGAGGGAGGGGAGAGAAGGAGAGGAGAGAAGGAGGGGAGAGGGAGGGGTGTAGGGGGGAGGTCAACACGTGTGTTCAGAACACTGTACCAAGCTTCCAACATCCCCTCCTTCCTCCTCCTCCTCCTCTCCACCCCTCCCTCCTCTCCCCTCCCCTCTCTTCCCCCTTCCTTTCTTCCTTCTCTTTACTTTCACTATACATGCCTTTTATTCTGCCCTCTCTTTCTCCCTGTCTTTATTTCTCACTTTCTCCCTATCCCCCTCCTTGGAATAAAACTCAATACCTCAACAACCCTTACAGGTTTGGCACTTCTCAATGACACAGTAAACGACAAGTTTCACCATAAGTAAGACGGTTGAGTGTGGGTAAGTGGGACTCGAGGCTCGTCTTCAGCGGTACACCAACACTGACAACACTGTCACGGGTGTACTGACAACACTGTCACGTGGGTACTGACAACAGTGTCACGGGGGTACTGACAACACTGTCACGGGTGTACTGACAACACTGTCACGGGTGTACTGACAACACTGTCACGGGTGTACTGACAACACTGTCACGGGTGTACTGACAACACTGTCACGGGTGTACTGACAACACTGTCACGGGTGTACTGACAACACTGTCACGGGTGTACTGACAACACTGTCACGGGTGTACTGACAACACTGTCACAGCTGTACTGACAACACTGTCACGGGGTACTGACAACACTGTCACGGGTGTACTGACAAGAACACTGTCACGGGTGTACTGACAACAACAATGTCACGGGTGTAGTGACAACACTGTCACGGGTGTACTGACAACACTGTCACGGGTGTACTGACGACAACACTGTCACGGGGAACTGACAACAACACTGTCACGGGTGTACTGACAACAACACTGTCACGGGTGTATGACAACAACACTGTCACGGGTGTACTGACAGCAACACTGTCACGGGGGAACTGACAACAACACTGTCACGGGTGTACTGACAACACTGTCACGGGTGTACTGACAACAACACTGTCACGGGTGTACTGACAACAACACTGTCACGGGTGTACTGACAACAACACTGTCACGGGGGTACTGACAACAACACTGTCACGGGTGTACTGACAACACTGTCACGGGTGTACTGACAACAACACTGTCACGGGTGTACTGACAACAACACTGTCACGGGTGTACTGACAACCACTGTCACGGGTGTACTGACAACAACACTGTCACGGGTGTACTGACAACAACACTGTCACGGGTGTACTGACAACAACACTGTCACGGGGTACTGAAACAACACTGTCACGGGTGTACTGACAACAACACTGTCACGGGTGTACTGACAACAACACTGTCACGGGGTACTACAACAACACTGTCACGGGTGTACTGACAACACTGTCACGGGTGTACTGACAACAACACTGTCACGGGGGTACTAACAACAACACTGTCACGGGTGTACTGACAACACTGTCACGGGTGTACTGACAACAACACTGTCACAGGGGTACTGACAACACTGCCACGGGTGTACTGACAACAGCACTGTCACGGGTGTACTGACAACAACAGTCACGGGTGTACTGACAACAACACTGTCACGGGTGTACTGACAACAACACTGTCACGGGTGTACTGACAACAACACTGTCACGGGGGTACTGACAACACTGTCACGGGTGTACTGCCGACAACACTATCACGGGTGTACTGACAACAACACTGTCACGGGTGTACTGACAACAACACTGTCACGGATGTACTGACAACAACACTGTCACGGGTGTACTGACAACACTGTCATGGGTGTACTGACGATAACACTGTCACGGGTGTACTGACAACAACACTGTCACGGGTGTACTGACAACAACACTGTCACGGGTGTACTGACAACAACACTGTCACGGGTGTACTGACAACAACACTGTCACGGGTGTACTGACAACAACAGTCACGGGTGTACTGACAACAACAGTCACGGGTGTACTGACAACAACAGTCACGGGTGTACTGACAACAACAGTCACGGGTGTACTGACAACAACAATCACGGGTGTACTGACAACAACAGTCACGGGTGTACTGACAACAACAGTCACGGGTGTACTGACAACAACAATGTCACAGGTGTAGTGACAACACTGTCACGGGTGTACTGACAACACTGTCACGGGTGTACTGACGACAACACTGTCACGGGGGAACTGACAACAACACTGTCACGGGTGTACTGACAACAACACTGTCATGGGTGTACTGACAACAACACTGTCACGGGTGTACTGACAACAACACTGTCACGGGGGAACTGACAACAACACTGTCACGGGTGTACTGACAACAACACTGTCACGGGTGTACTGACAACAACACTGTCACGGGTGTACTGACAACAACACTGTCACGGGTGTACTGACAACAACACTGTCACGGGTGTACTGACAACAACACTGTCACTGGTGTACTGACAACAACACTGTCACGGGGGAACTGACAATAACACTGTCACGGGTGTACTGCCAACAACACTGTCACGGGTGTACTGACAACAACACTGTCACGGGTGTACTGACAACAACACTGTCACGGGGGAACTGACAACAACACTGTCACGGGTGTACTGACAACAACACTGTCACGGGTGTACTGACAACACTGTCACGGGTGTACTGACAACACTGTCACGGGTGTACTGACGACAACACTGTCACGGGGGAACTGACAACAACACTGTCACGGGTGTACTGACAACACTGTCACGGGTGTACTGACAGCAACACTGTCACGGGGGAACTGACAACAACACTGTCACGGGTGTACTGACAACACTGTCACGGGTGTACTGACAACAACACTGTCACGTGTGTACTGACAACAACACTGTCACGGGTGTACTAACAACAACACTGTCACGGGTGTACTGACAACAACACTGTCACGGGTGTACTGACAACAACACTGTCACGGGGGAACTGACAACAAAACTGTCACGGGTGTACTGACAACAACACTGTCACGGGTGTACTGACAACACTGTCACGGGTGTACTGACAACACTGTCACGGGTGTACTGACGACAACACTGTCACGGGGGAACTGACAACAACACTGTCACGGGTGTACTGACAACACTGTCACGGGTGTACTGACAGCAACACTGTCACGGGGGAACTGACAACAACACTGTCACGGGTGTACTGACAACACTGTCACGGGTGTACTGACAACAACACTGTCACGGGTGTACTGACAACAACAGTCACGGGTGTACTGACAACAACAGTCACGGGTGTACTGACAACAACACTGTCACGGGTGTACTGACAACACTGTCACGGGTGTACTGACAACAACAGTCACGGGTGTACTGACAACAACACAGTCACGGGTGTACTGATCAACGTCTAGCGTGAGCTGGGCGTCTAGGTATTGGACCAGTGTGGTACGGTTGGTAAAGCACTGCGTACCTTGTTGCAAGGTTCGTAGGTTCGAGTCTCCTTCCGCCAGAGATCACTGTTTGTGAATATATATATATATATATATATATATATATATATATATATATATATATATATATATATATATATATATATATATATATATATATATTTTTTTAACACATCGGCCGATTCCACCAAGGCAGGGTGGCCCGAAAAGAAAAACTTTCATCATCATTCACTCCATCACTGTCTTGCCAGAGGGGTGCTTTACACTACAGTTATAAAACTGCAACATTAACACCCCTCCTTCAGAGTGCAGACACTGTACTTCCCATCTCCAGGACTCAAGTCCGGCCTGCCGGTTTCCTGAATCCCTTCATAAATGTTACTTTGCTCACACTCCAACAGCACGTCAAGTATTAAAACCATATGCCTCCATTCACTCCTATCAAATACGCTCACACATGCTTGCTGGAAGTCCAAGCCCCTCGCACACAAAACTTCCTTTACCCCTCCCTCCAACCTTTCCTAGGCCGACCCCTACCCGCCTTCCCTCCACTACAGATTTATACACTCTCGAAGTCACTCTGTCTCGTTCCATTCTCTCTACATGTCCAAACCACCTCAACAACCCCTCCTCAGATCTCTGGACAATCGTTTTGGTAATCCCGCACCTCCTCCTAATTTCCAAACTCCGAATTCTCTGCATTATATTCACACCACACATTGACCTCAGACATGACATCTCCACTGCCTCCAGCCTTCTCCTCGTTGCAACATTCATCACCCATGCTTCACACCCATATAAGAGCGTTGGTATAACTATACTCTCATACATTCCCTTCTTTACTTCCATGGACAAGGTTCTTTGTCTCCACAGACTCCAAGTGCTCCACTCACCCTTTTTCCCTCATCAATTCTATGATTCACCTCATCCTCATAGACCCATCTGCTGACATGTCCACTCCCAAATATCTGAATACATTCACCTCCTCCATACTCTCTCCCTCCAATCTGATATCCAATCTTTCGTCACCTATTCTTTTTGTTATCCTCATCACCTTACTCTTTCCTATATTCACTTTCAATTTTCTTCTTTTACACACCCTACCAAATTCATCCACCAACCTCTGCAACTTCTCTTCAGAATCTCCCAAAGCACAGTGTCATCAGCAAAAAGCAACTGTGACAACTCCCACTTTGTATTTGCTTCTTTATCTTTTAGCCCAACACCTCTTGCCAAGACCCTCGCATTCACTTCTCTTACAACCCCATCTATAAATATATTGAACAACCACGGTGACATCACACATCCTTGTCTAAGGCCCACTTTTACTGGGAAATAGTCCCTTCCTCCTACACACTCTAACCTGAGCCTCACTATCCTCATAAAAACTCTTCACTGCTTTCAGTAACCTTCCTCCTATTCCATACACCTGCAACATCTGCAACATTGCCCCCCTATCTACCCTATCATACGCCTTTTCCAAATCCATAAATGCCACAAAAACATCTTTACCCTTATCCAAATACTGTTCACCTATATGTTTCACTGTAAACACTTGGTCTACACACCCCCTACCTTTCCTAAAGCCCCTTGTTCATCTGCTATCCTGCTTCTGTCTTACTCTTGATTCTTTCAATAATAACTCTACCATACACTTTACCAGGTACACTCAACAGACTTATTCCCCTATAATTTTTGCACTCTCTTTTGTCCCCTTTGCCTTTATACAAAGGAACAATACACGCTCTCTGCCAATCCCTAGGTACCTTACCCTCTTCCATACATTTATTAAATAATAGCACCAACCACTCCAAAACTATATCCCTACCTGTTTTAACATTTCTATCTTTATCCCATCAATCCAGCTGCTTTACCCCCTTTCATTCTACCCACTGCCTCACGAACTTCCCCTACACCCACAACTGGCTCTTCCACACTCCTACAAGATGTTATTCCTCCTTGCCCTACACACGAAATCACAGCTTCCCTGTCTTCATCAACATTTAACAAAATCCTCAAAATATTCTCTCCATCTTCCCGATACCTCTAACTCTCCATTTAATACTCTCCTCTCCTATTTTTAACTGTCAAATCCATTTGTTCTCTAGGCTTCCTCAACTTATTAATCTCATTCCAAAACTTTTTCTTATTTTCAACAAAATTTGCTGATAACATCTTTACCCACTCTCTCATCTGCTTCTTTTACATTGCTTCACCACTCTTTTAACCTCTCTTTTCTCTCCATATACTCTTCCCTCCTTGCATCACTTCTACTTTGTAAAAACCTCTCATATGCTAACTTTTTCTCCCTTACTACTCTCTTTACATCATCATTCCACCAATCGCTCCTCTTCCCTCCCGCACCCACTCGCCTGTAACCACAAACTTCTGCTGAACACTCTAACACTACATTTTTAAATCTACCCCATACATTTTCGACCCCATTGCCTACACTCTCACTAGCCCATCTATCCTCCAATAGTTGTTTATATCTTACTCTAACTGCCTCCTCTTTTAGTTTATAAACCTTCACCTCTCTCTTACTTACTGATTCTATTTTCCTTGTATCCCATCTACCTTTTACTCCCACTGTAGCTATAACTAAAAAGTGATCTGATATATCTGTGGCCCCTCTATAAACATGTACATCCTGAAGTCTACTCAACAGTCTTTTATCTACCAATACATAGTCCAACAAACTACTGTCATTACGCCCTACATCATATCTTGTATACTTATTTATCCTCTTTTTCTTAAAATATGTATTACCTATAACTAAACCCTTTCTATAAAAAGTTCAATCAAAGGGCTCCCATTATCATTTACACCTGGCACCCAAACTTACCTACTACACCCTCTCTGCATGTTTCTCCCACTTTAGCATTTAGGTCCCCTACCACAATTACTCTCTCATTTGGTTCAAAAGTTCCTATACATTCGCTTAACATCTCCCAAAATCCTCTCTCTCCTCTACACTCCTCTCTTCTCCAGGTGCATACACGCTTATTATGACCCACTTTTCGCATCCGACCCTTATTTTAATCCACATAATCCTTGAATTTACATTCATATTCCCTCTTTTCCTTCCATAACGGATCCTTCAACATTATTGCTACCCCTTCCTTAGCTCTAACTCTCTCAGATACTCCTGACTTAATCCCATTTATTTCTCCCCACTGAAACTCGCCTACCCCTTCAGCTTTGTTTCGCTTAGGGCCAGGACATCCAACTTCTTTTCATTCATAACATCGGCAATCATCTCTTTTCATATATATATATATATATATATATATATATATATATAAAAATATATATATATATATATATATATATATATATATATATATATATATATATATATATATAGACTGTTGAGTAGACTTCAGGATGTACATGTTTATAAAGGGACCACAGATATATCAGATCACTTTTTAGTTGTAGCTACAGTGAAAGTAAAAGGTAGATGGGATACAAGGATAATAGAAGCAGCAAGTAAGAGAGAGGTGAAGGTTTATAAAGTAAAAGAGGAGGCAGTTAGGGTAATATATAAACAACTGTTGGAGGGTAGATGGGCTAGTGAGAGTATAGTCAATGGGGTCGAAGATGTATGGGGGTAAGTTTAAGAATATAGTATTAGAGTTTTGTTAGTGTTCAGCAGAAGTTTGTGGTTATAGGAAAGTGGGTGCGGGAGGGAAGAAGAGCGATTGGTGGAATGATGATGTAAAGAGAGTAGTAAGGGAGAAAAAGTTAGCATATGAGAGGTTTTACAAGTGATGCAAGGAGGGAAGAGTATATGGAGAGAAAAAGAGAGGTTAAGAGAGTGGTGAAGCAATGTAAAAAGAGAGAAATGAGAGAGTGGGTGAGATGTTATCAACGAATTTTGATGAAAATAAGAAAAAGTTTTGGAGTGAGATTAATAAGTTGAGAATGGATTTGTTAGTTAAAAATAGGAGAGGAAAGTTATTAAATGGAGAGTTAGAGGTATCGGGAAGATGGAGGGAATATTTTGAGGAATTGTTACATGTTGATGAAGACAGGGAAGTTAGGATTTCGTGTATAGGGCAAGGAGGAATAACATCTTATTGGAGTGAAGAAGAACCAGTTGTGAGTGTGGGGAAGTGCGTGAGGTTGGTGGATGAGTTTGGTAGGGTATGTAAAAGTAGAAAATTAAAAGTGAATATAGGAAAGAGTAAGGTGATGAGGATAAAAAAAAAGTAGGTGACGAAAGATTGGATATCAGATTGGAGGGAGAGAGTATGAGGAGGTGAATGTATTGAGATATTTAGGAGTGGACATGTCAGCAGATGGGTCTATGAAGGATGAGGTGAATCATAGAACTGACGAGGGGAAAAAGGTGAGTGGTGCACTTTTGAGTCTGTGCAGAAAATCCGTAGTTTGGAGATTAGGAGGAGGTGCGGGATTACCAAAACTATTATCCAGAGGGTTGAGGAGGGGTTGTTGAGGTGGTTCGGACATGTAGAGAGGAAGGAACAAAATAGAATGACTTCGAGAGTGTATAAATCTGTAGTGGAGGGAGGTGGTAAAGGAGGTTTTGTGTGCGAGGGGCTTGGACTTCCAGCAAGCATGCGTGAGCGTGTTAGATAGGAGTGAATGGAAACAAATAGTTTTTTAGAACTTGACGTGCTGTTGGAGTGTGAGCAAAGTAACATTTATGAAGGGATTCAGGGAAACCTGGAGGCCGGACTTGAGTCCTGGAGATGGGAAGTACAGTGTCTGCACTCTGAAGGAGGGGTGTTAATGTTGCAGTTTTATAACTGTAGTGTAAAGCACCCCTCTGGCAAGACAGTGATGGAGTGAATGATGATGAAAGTTTATCTTTTACGGGCCACCATACCTTGGTGGGAATCGGCCGATGTGTTTTTTATATATATATATATATATATATATATATATATATATATATATATATATATATATATATATATATATATCTCGGTTATGGGATATTCGGCCTCTTGCCGAGTGAAATGATATTGCTAAGACGCTGGTAACCGCACCGTCACACACACTACACAACACACACACACAACACACACACACACACACACACACACACACACACACACACACACACACACACACACACACACATTGTAACCTTTACAATTTTACTGAAGCCATTAATGCCACCCAACTGATATCGTTGCAACAAACATCATACAGTGATACAACACTACGACAAGCACTATACAGTGATACAACACTACGACAAGCACTATACAGTGATACAACACTACGACAAGCACTATACAGTGATACAACACTACGACAAGCACTATACAGTGATACAACACTACGACAAGCACTATACAGTGATACAACACTACGACAAGCACTATACAGTGATACAACACTACGACAAGCACTACTGATAACATGAAAGCACTATCTGATCAACACTACGACAAGCACTATACACTGATACAACACTATGACAAGCACTATACACTGATACAACACTACGACAAGCACTATACACTGATACAACACTATGACAAGCACTATACACTGATACAACACTACGACAAGCACTATACACTGATACAACACTACGACAAGCACTATACACTGATACAACACTACGACAAGCACTATACAGTGATACAACACTACGACAAGCACTATACACTGATACAACACTACGACAAGCACTATACACTGATACAACACTACGACAAGCACTATACACTGATACAACACTATGACAAGCACTATACACTGATACAACACTACGACAAGCACTATACACTGATACAACACTACGACAAGCACTGTACAGTGATACAACACTATGACAAGCACTATACACTGATACAACACTACGACAAGCACTGTACAGTGATACAACACTACGACAAGCACTATACACTGATACAACACTATGACAAGCACTATACACTGATACAACACTACGACAAGCACTATACACTGATACAACACTACGACAAGCACTATACACTGATACAACACTATGACAAGCACTATACACTGATACAACACTACGACAAGCACTATACACTGATACAACACTACGACAAGCACTGTACAGTGATACAACACTACGACAAGCACTATACACTGATACAACACTACGACAAGCACTTACATGATACAACACTACGACAAGCACTATACACTGATACAACACTAGACAAGCACTATACACTGATATACCTGAAGGTCTATACACTGATCAACCTACGCAAGCACATACACTGATACCACACTGCATGGCTATAAAACTGATACAACACTGCACAAGCACATCATACAACACAGAAAACTACATACAACACTAGCAAGCATCATACAGTGATAGAACACTAGACAAGCACATACACTGATACAACACTGGAACAAGCACATACAGTGATACAACACTGCGACAAGCATCATACCGGGATACAACTTAACGCCCACGCATGTAGACAGCCGGGGCATCAATGATAGAACACTGCAACAAGCACCATACAACACAGCAAAAAACACCATACAACACTGCAGCAAGCATCATACAGTGATAGAACACTGCAACAAGCATCATACAGTGATACAACACTGCAACAAGCATCATACAGTGATACAACACTGCAACAAGCATCATACAGTGATACAACACTGCAACAAGCATCATACAGTGATACAACACTGCAACAAGCATCATACAGTGATACAACACTGCAGCAAACGTCATACAGTGATACAACACTGCAGCAAACGTCATACAGTGATACAACACTGCAACAAACGTCATACAGTGATACAACACTGCAACAAACGTCATACAGTGATACAACACTGCAACAAGCATCATACAGTGATACAACACTGCAACAAGCATCATACAGTGATACAACACTGCAGCAAACAGTCATGCACAACATGTGATACAACACTGCAGCAAACGTCATACAGTGATACAACACTGCAACAAACGTCATACAGTGATACAACACTGCAACAAGCATCATACAGTGATACAATACTGCAACAGAGCCCCACTCCACAAAGGTGGCAGTAAAGCAATTGCAAAGAACTACAGACATAGAGCGCTAACGTCCCATATAAAATCTTAGAAAGGGTTCTAAGAAGCAAGATCGCCACCCACCTAGATACCCATCAGTTACACAACCCAGGTCAACGTGGGACAGAGCCTCTCCCAACTACTGGACCACTATAACAATTTATTAGATGCTCATGAGGACAAACAAATGCAGATGTTATATACACAGACTTTGCAAAAGTCTTTGACAAGTGTGACCATGGCGTAATAGCACACAAAATGCGTGATAAAGGAATAATAGGAAAAGTTGGTAGATAGATCTATAACTTCCTAACAAACAGAACACAAAGGGTAATAGTAAACAGAGTAAAGTCTGAGGCAACAACAGTGAAAAGCTCTGTTGTATAAGGCACAGTACTCGCTCCCATCCTGTTCCTTATCTTCACATCTGACATAGACAGGGATGTAAGCCACAGCACTGTGTCTTCCTTTCCGGATGACACCCAAATTTGCATGACAGTGTCATCCATGGATGACACTGAAAGATTCCAGGCGGACATCAACCAGATGTTTACATGGCCCGCGGGAAACAATATTAAGTTCATTGAAAAGAAATTTCAATTACTCAGATATGGAAAACTCGAGGAAATTGAAAGTGTATCGGAGTATAAAACAAATTCCAATCACACAATAGAGCGAAAAACTAATGTGAAGGACCTGGGAGTGATAATGTCAGAGGATCTCACTTTCAAACATGACAACAATGTGTCTACCACATCTGCTAGGACAATGATATGATGAATAATGAGAACCTTCAAAACTAGGGATGCCAAGCCCATGATGATTCTCTTCAAATCGCTTGTTCTCTCTGGGTTCGAATATTACTGTACACTAACGTCCCCTTTCAAGGCAGGTGAAACTGTTGACCTGGAGAACGTACAGAGAACTTTCACGGCACGAATAAGTACGATAAAGCACTTAAATTACTGGGAACAGTTGAAGTCCATTGATTTGTACTCCCTGGAACGCAGGCGAGAAACATACATGATAATAAACACTTGAAAAAACATAGAGGGACTAGTCCCAAATTTGCACACGAAAATCACTCCCTACGAAAGCAAAAGACTCGGCAGGAGATGCAACATCCCCCCAATGAAAAGCAGGATTGCCAAGAGAACACTAGGAGACAACACAATAAGTGTCAGGAGCCCAACACTGTTCAACTGCCTCCCAGCATACATAAGGGGGATTACAAATAAACCCCTGGCTGTCTTCAAGGCGCTGGACAGGCACCTAAAGTCAGTACCTGATCAGCCAGGCTGTGGTTCGTACGTCGGTTTGCGTGCGGCCAACAGTAACAGCCTATTTTATCAGACTAATCCGCCGTGAGGCCTGGTCATAGACCGGGCCGCGGGAGCGTTGATCCCTGAATCCCTCTCCAGGTAACAAGCATCATATAGTGATACAACACTACAACAAGCACCATACACTGATACAACACTACAACAAGCACCATACACTGATACAACACTACAACAAGCACCATACACTGATACAACACTACAACAAGCACCATACACTGATACAACACTACAACAAGCACCATACACTGATACAACACTACAACAAGCACCATACACTGATACAACACTACAACAAGCACCATACACTGATACAACACTACAACAAGCACCATACACTGATACAACACTACAACAAGCACCATACACTGATACAACACTACAACAAGCACCATACACTGATACAACACTACAACAAGCACCATACACTGATACAACACTACAACAAGCATCATACACTTATACAACACTACAACAAGCACCATACACTGATACAACACTACAACAAGCACCATACACTGATACAACACTACAACAAGCACCATACACTGATACAACACTACAACAAGCACCATACACTGATACAACACTACAACAAGCATCATACACTTATACAACACTACAACAAGCACCATACACTGATACAACACTACAACAAGCACCATACACTGATACAACACTACAACAAGCACCATACACTGATACAACACTACAACAAGCATCATACACTTATACAACACTCCAACAAGCACCATACACTGATATAACACTACAACAAGCATCATACACTTATACAACACTACAACAAGCACCATACACTGATAAAGCACTGGATAAACTATAACTCTTGTCCCCATTTAATCATTCATGAACTATGCAGACGTAACGAGCGCTTGTAACAATCCAAAGTGTTGCTTGTCATGGGAGTCGAACTGGTGACAAGTCAAAGGTTCCACTGGTGACAGAGTGTAGTAAGCAAGTTCCGTCTTGGTGGAGCACTGGTCTTGGTGGACCACTGGTCTTGGTGGAGCACTGGTCTTGGTGGAGCACTGGTCTTGGTGGAGCACTGGTCTTGGTGGAGCACTGGTCTTGGTGGACCACTGGTCTTGGTGGACCACTGGTCTTGGTGGAGCACTGGTCTTGGTAGAGCACTGGTCTTGGTGGAGCACTGGCCTTGGTGGAGCACTGGTCTTGGTGGAGCACTGGTCTTAGTGGAGCACTGGTCTTGGTGGACCACTGGTCTTGGTGGAGCACTGGTCTTGGTGGAGCACTGGTCTTGGTGGAGCACTGGTCTTGGTGGAGCACTGGTCTTGGTGGAGCACTGGTCTTAGTGGACCACTGGTCTTGGTGGACCACTGGTCTTGGTGGACCACTGGTCTTGGTGGAGCACTGGTCTTGGTGGAGCACTGGTTTTGGTGGAGCACTGGTCTTGGTGGAGCACTGGTCTTGGTGGAGCACTGGTCTTGGTGGAGCACTGGTCTTGGTGGAGCACTGGTCTTGGTAGAGCACTGGTCTTGGTGGAGCACTGGTCTTGGTGGAGCACTGGTCTTGGTAGAGCACTGGTCATGGTGGACCACTGGTCTTGGTGGACCACTGGTCTTGGTGGACCACTGGTCTTGGTGGACCACTGGTCTTGGTGGAGCACTGGTCTTGGTAGAGCACTGGTCTTGGTGGAGCACTGGTCTTGGTGGAGCACTGGTCTTGGTGGAGCACTGGTCTTGGTGGACCACTGGTCTTGGTGGAGCACTGGTCTTGGTGGAGCACTGGTCTTAGTAGAGCACTGGTCTTGGTGGAGCACTGGTCTTGGTGGAGCACTGGTCTTGGTGGACCACTGGTCTTGGTGGAGCACTGGTCTTGGTGGAGCACTGGTCTTGGTGGACCACTGGTCTTGGTGGAGCACTGGTCTTTGTGGAGCACTGGTCTTGGTGGAGCACTGGTCTTGGTAGAGCACTGGTCTTGGTGGACCACTGATCTTGGTGGACCACTGGTCTTGGTGGACCACTGGTCTTGGTGGACCACTGGTCTTGGTGGACCACTTGTCTTGGTGAAGCACTGGTCTTGGTGGAGCACTGGTCTTGGTGGAGCACTGGTCTTGGTGGAGCACTGGTCTTGGTAGAGCACTGGTCTTGGTAGAGCACTGGTCTTGGTAGAGCACTGGTCTTGGTGGAGCACTGGTCTTGGTGGAGCACTGGTCTTGGTGGAGCACTGGTCTTGGTGGAGCACTGGTCTTGGCGGACCACTGGTCTTGGCGGACCACTGGTCTTGGTGGAGCACTGGTCTTGGTGGACCACTGGTCTTGGTGGACCACTGGTCTTGGTGGACCACTGGTCTTGGTGGAGCACTGGTCTTGGTGGAGCACTGGTCTTGGCGGACCACTGGTCTTGGCGGACCACTGGTCTTAGTGGAACACTGGTCTTAATGGAGCACTGGTCTTAGTGGAACACTGGTCTTAATGGAGCATTGGTCTTAGTGGAACACTGGTCTTAATGGAGCATTTGTCTTAGTGGAACACTGGTCTTAGTGGAGCACTGGTCTTAGTGGAACACTGGTCTTAATGGAGCACTGGTCTTAGTGGAACACTGGTCTTAGTGGAGCACTGGTCTTAGTGGAACACTGGTCTTAATGGAGCACTGGTCTTAGTGGAACACTGGTCTTAATGGAGCACTGGTCTTAGTGGAACACTGGTCTTAGTGGAGCACTGGTCTTAGTGGAACACTGGTCTTATTGGAGCACTGGTCTTAGTGGAACACTGGTCTTAGTGGAGCACTGGTCTTAGTGGAACACTGGTCTTAGTGGAGCACTGGTCTTAGTGGAAGACTGGTCTTAGTGGAACACTGGTCTTAATGGAGCACTGGTCTTAGTGGAGCACTGGTCTTAATGGAGCACTGGTCTTAGTGGAACACTGGTCTTAATGGAGCACTGGTCTTAGTGGAACACTGGTCTTAATGGAGCACTGGTCTTAGTGGAACACTGGTCTTAATGGATCACTGGTCTTAGTGGAGCACTGGTCTTAATGGAGCACTGGTCTTAGTGGAACACTGGTCTTAGTGGAGCACTGGTCTTAGTGGAACACTGGTCTTAGTGGAGCACTGGTCTTAGTGGAACACTGGTCTTAGTGGAGCACTGGTCTTAGTGGAACACTGGTCTTAGTGGAGCACTTGTCTTAGTGGAACACTGGTCTTAGTGGAGCACTGGTCTTAGTGGAACACTGGTCTTAGTGGAGCACTGATCTTAGTGAAACACTGGTCTTAATGGAGCACTGGTCTTAGTGGAACACTGGTCTTAATGGAGCACTGGTCTTAGTGGAACACTGGTCTTAGTGGAGCACTGGTCTTAGTGGAACACTGGTCTTAATGGAGCACTGGTCGTAGTGGAACACTGGTCTTAGTGGAGCACTGGTCTTAGTGGAACACTGGTCTTAGTGGAGCACTGGTCTTAGTGGAACACTGGTCTTAGTGGAACACTGGTCTTAATGGAGCACTGGTCTTAGTGGAGCACTGGTCTTAATGGAGCACTGGTCTTAGTGGAACACTGGTCTTAATGGAGCACTGGTCTTAGTGGAACACTGGTCTTAATGGAGCACTGGTCTTAGTGGAACACTGGTCTTAATGGATCACTGGTCTTAGTGGAGCACTGGTCTTAATGGAGCACTGGTCTTAGTGGAACACTGGTCTTAGTGGAGCACTGGTCTTAGTGGAACACTGGTCTTAGTGGAGCACTGGTCTTAGTGGAACACTGGTCTTAGTTTAGCACTGGTCTTAGTGGAACACTGGTCTTAGTGGAACACTGGTCTTAATGGAACACTGGTCTTAATGGAGCACTGGTCTTAGTGGAACACTGGTCTTAATGGAGCACTGGTGTTAGTGGAACACTGGTCTTAGTGGAACACTTGTCTTAGTGGAACAATGGTCTTAGTGGAACACTGGTCTTAGTGGAACAATGGTCCTAATGGAACACTGGTCTTAGTGGAACACTGGTCTTAATGGAGCACTGATCTTAGTGGAACACAGGTTTTAATGGAGCACTGGTCTTAGTGGAACACTGGTCTTAATGGAGCACTGGTCTTAGTGGAACACTGGTCTTAGTGGAGCACTGGTCTTAGTGGAACACTGTTTTTTTTGGAGCACTGGTCTTAGTGGAACACTGGTCTTAGTGGAGCACTGGTCTTAGTGGAACACTGGTCTTAATGGAGCACTGGTCTTAGTGGAACACTGGTCTTAATGGAGCACTGGTCTTAGTGGAACACTGGTCTTAATGGAGCACTGGTCTTAGTGGAACACTGGTCTTAGTGGAGCACTGGTCTTAGTGGAACACTGGTCTTAGTGGAGCACTGGTCTTAGTGGAACACTGGTCTTAATGGAACACTGGTCTTAGTGGAACACTGGTCTTAATGGAGCACTGGTCTTAGTGGAACACTGGTCTTAATGGAGCACTGGTCGTAGTGGAACACTGGTCTTAGTGGAACACTGGTCTTAATGGAGCACTGGTCTTAGTGGAACACTGGTCTTAATGGAGCACTGGTCTTGGTGGAACACTGGTCTTAATGGAGCACTGGTCTTGGTGGAACACTTTACGCTTCCTTCACTTGTCACCAGTTCCAGTCACAAGAATTATCACGTTTTTGTAGTTTACACACACACACACAGACAGACAGACACATAGACATACACACACACACACACACACACACATACACACAGATACACACACACAAAACATACATACACACACCGGACCGGACATCTCTCCGTGGGTCCTTAGAGAGGGAGCAGAGACGCTGTGTGCCACTAACAACAATTTTCAACACATCCATTGAAACTGTTTAACTACCTGAGGTATGGAAGACAGCAAATAGTCTCCATTTTTAAGAAAGGAGACAGACACGAGCCGCTAAACTATAGATGAGTGTCACTGACGTGTATAGTATGCAAAGTCATGGAGACTATCAGGAGGAGAGTGGTGGAGCACCTAGAATGGAACAAGCTTATAAACGACTTGAGTTTTATGACAAGGTAACAGAAGTAAGACACGAGAGAGATGGGTGAGTAGATTGCATTTTCTTGGACTGCAAGGAGGCCTTCGACTCAGTTCCTCATAAGAGATTAGTGAAAAAGCTAGAAGATCAGGCACGTATAACAGGAAAGGCACTGCAATGGATCAGAGAATATCTGACAGGGAGGCAACAACGAGTCATGGTACGTGATGAGGTATCACACTGGGCGGTTGTGACGAGCGGGGTTCCACAGGGGGTGTCCCTGTTTGCAGATGATGTGAAGTTAATGAGAAAAATTAAATTGGATGAGGATCAGGCAGGACTACAAAGAGACCTGGACAGATTGGAAACCTGGTCCAGCAACTGGCTCCTCGAATTTAACCCTGCCAAATGTAAAGTAATGAAGATCGTGGAAGGGCAAAGAAGACCCCAGCCAGAGAATAAGCTAGGTGGCCAAAGACTGCAAACCTCACTCAAGGAAATGGATCTTTGGGTGAGTATAATACCGAGCACATCTCCTGAGGCACACATCAACCAGATAACTGCTGCAGCATATGGGCGCCTGGCAAACCTGAGAATAGCGTTCCAATACTTCAATAAGGAATCGTTCAAGACTCTGTACACTGTGTATGTCAGACTCATACTGGAGTATGCAGCACCAGTTTGGAACCCACACCTGGTCAAGCACGTCAGTAAATTAGAGAAAGTGCAAAGGTTTGCAACAAGACTAGTCTCAGAGCTAAAGGGATTGTCCTACGAAGAAAGGTTAAGGGAAATCGGCCTGGCGACACTGGAGGACGGGAGGGTTATGGGAGACATGATAACGACATACAAAATACTGCGAGGAATAGATAAGGTGGACAGAGACAGGATGTTCCAGAGATGGAACACAGAAACAAGGGGTTACAATTGGAAGTTGAAGACTCAGATGAGTCAAAGAGATGTTAGGAAGTATTTCTTTAGTCATAGAGTTGTCAGGAAGTGGAATATCTGGCAAGTGATGTAGTGGAGGCAGGAACCATACATAGTTTTAAGACGAGGTATGATGAAGCTCATGGAGCAGGGATAAAGAGGACCTAGTAGCGATCAGTGAACAGGCGGGGCCAGGAGCTATATCTCGACCCCTGTAACTACAAATAGGTGAGCGCACACACACACACACACAACACACAACACACAACACACACACACACACACACACAACACACACAATACAAACACACAACACACACACACACACACACACACACACAACACACACAACACACAACACACACAACACACAACACACACACACACACACACACACACACAACACACACACACACACAACACACACACACACACACAAAACACACACACACACAATACAAACACACACAACACACACACACACAACACACAACACACAACACACAACACACACACACACAACACACACAACACACACACACACAACACACAACACACACACACACAACACACACACACACACACACACAACACACACACACACACACACACACACACACACACACACACACACACACACACACACAACACACACACACACACACACACACACACACACACACACACACACACACACACACACACACACACACACACACACAGGTGGCT
>WNWK01002472.1:0-10000 GCA_009830355.1 Cherax destructor | reverse complement strand
CGAGTCGCAGCTCCTGGCCCCGCCTCTTCGCTGGTGTGTGCAATGAACCCAAGAATAGCCCAACATACGCATGTTAATGGATACACTGACGCACGTACACATTAACGCACAGAGGATCGACACTCCACTCACTGACGTACAAGTGCAACACTGAACAAGTGTTCTTCATGAACATTAACGTGTAAAAAAGAGAGTTCGTGAATGTCCACCATCTAAGTGACCATCGTGGACATTTCCTGTGGACATCGTAAGAGTGCCTGCCACGTGCCCTCACTTCCCACTTCCACGTTCTGGCATCCAGACATGTCCCGTGTGTACAAATGTTTGATCTCTTGCGGTTGTCGCCCTTAGATTGTGGCTAGCGGAGCCCGCCTGCGGTCTCTGGGTCCGGGTGCGGGAGGGGGTGCAGGACGGGGGAGGCGGCCAGTCAACCCAGTAATCCTCGGTCGAGCGGAAGGGGAGAAGGTAGGGAAAGGGGGAGGGGATATGGTTGGGGAAAGGGGTTAAGGGGAGGGGAGACTGTTTCAAATCCTGCCAGAGTGAGTGACCATTTGTCTGGTAGTGTTGACATTGAGGGAGAGGCTTGAGGACACAGTGTTTGGCTACTGTGAAATACTTCTCAATTTGTGTTGAAATGTTGTGAGCTTAAGAGAGAGAGAGAGAGAGAGAGAGAGAGAGAGAGAGAGAGAGAGAGAGAGAGAGAGAGAGAGAGAGAGAGAGAGAGATGATTAGACACCTATTCTGTTCATAAATAGAGAGTAGGAATGGGAGACGACTGGGTCGTGTTTCATTAGGAAAAACATTAACCTGTGAAAAGTGCTCTGCATAACCAGGGGCTTTGTATGCTGTATGCCACTGATGTCAGCGACGTCTGTATAAGTTGTTTCATGTACTTGTAGCAATATAGATTATTATTATTATTATTAAAAGAAAGAGAGAAAGACAGAGAAAGAGACACAGAGACAGACAGAGTAGATCGTACAGTGGTCTAAGCAAAAGACGTCCTGCACTGCTACATACACTCCCCTTCTGCCGACGGTACAGATGTACTCTGTCTGTCTCTGTGTCTCTTTCTCTGTCTCTGTCTCTTTATCACCCTTATCCTTCCACTGTACGTTCGTTTTACGATATTTGTATTGTATTGTATTGTATTTTGCCGCAGAAGTGGTTAGTTTATTGGGCATCCTATATCCACCATGTGTAGGGTAGTGGCTAGTTATTTTGCATCCCATATCTATCACGTGTAAGGTAGTGGCTAGTTTATTGTACGCCCCATATCTATCATGTGGAGAGTAGAGCAAGGGCATAAAGACACACAAAAGGTCCAAAAACTAGTCACCAAAAGGGTTAAAAGGGTAACTGTGAGAATGTCAGTTGGTACAATAACGTCACAGGAATACACGGGAAAGGCAGATAGCAGATGACTTCAGGTTATATTAAAGCTGTTTTCAAACAAGGAATATATGGTGCTATCTGGGCGGAGGACTATGGAGAAGGAGGCGCAGAAAGAGGAGGACAAAAGGACTATTAGCAGTGTCCATCAGCGGTGTTGGATGTCGCTAGCGACCTCAAACCATGACGGCAATGACCCACTTTGCGGTCTGACAGATGTTCTGCTTTTTCTTCGCGCAGTCGTCCAAGTTAGAAGCGGCCACCACCACCGCCTCCAGACACACGAGACGACAGTGTTAAATACTGAAGTTGTCACAGGGAGATAGGTAGATGATAGTGGGTGTTCAACCCTCTATCATCACACAGGAAGGCAAGTAGAAGCCTGAGTAGAAAGATAATCCACCAAAATAAAACAGCAAAGCACACTGAAAATAGAGTGGATCTGTAACTCACTATGGGAACAAAGTAGATAAGCACATTTAAAGGAAGAACCCGGAATGTAAACAGACTGACTGATGTTATAGTAGCCAGTCTTAGGCTTGATTACAAGTGCTTCTGGAAGTCTGACAGACACAGAGATGATGATCAAACTAGATGCAAAGTATGTGGTTATCCTTCTTAAACACTGTGTACTTGATTGTTCATTACCGAGGAATATAGAGATAGACAGCATAATGACCTATGTGATATGTCAAGGTATCTTATAATGAAGATTATTTTCCAAGAATTACGAAGCAAGTGTACGTACTTTGCTTATGACAGGTAAGAAAATAAGAATATTTGAAAATATAATGGATATGTAAGTTTACTTAAGTTAACCTTAAACGGCTTTTATGTATCAGTACTCTTGCGCTAGCGTGCACAGGATCAATATGGAGGTGCACAATGAACTAGCAACTACCGTGCACAGGATCAATATGGAGGTGCACAATGAACTAGTGCACATTAAGCTAGTTTCTTCAGAGGCCAAATTCAATTCTCTGTCTGGATATTGCGTCTCAATGAAATTCGTAAAGACAATGATTGGACGACATTTTAGATTGGAAATCACGGGAGAAGAGAGAAATGGGACAAGGTGCGGGGAGATGGGGTGGAAGGAAAGTGAGGAAGGGGAGGTAGAAGAGGAAGGAGAGGAGAAACACAGGCAGTTAGTGAAGAGATTGATGTAAATGTTGATGTTCTCAGACTTGTCCCCCTCTCACCGCACTGCCCTTCCCTTCCCTTCCCTTCCCTCCCCTTCCCTTCTCTCCCTTCAAACCACCTTCCCTCTTTCTCTCTTTCTACTCTCCTTTCTCCCTCTTTTAGAACTACACTGCCCATTTTCCCCTTTATTTCTCGGCTTCCACACACATTCCAGGAGACAGGCACCTTCCATGCCTCTCCCCGCACCTTCCTTGGCCCTCCCCGCACCTTCCATGCCCCTCCCCGCACCTTCCATGCCCCTCCCCGCACCTTCCATGCCCCTCCCCGCCCCTCTGGCCTTGTTAGTACTGGGGACCTGCCCATGAGGACACTTTTAACGTGCTCACTGCCCCGTGTGCCCACACGTGCCACTTGTGGTCTGGGCACGTGCCCTAAACGTCAAGGAGGAGAGTACTGACAGTGACCGGGAGTGACAGATACGTCGTTGAGGAAACTCAGTCAACTGTAAAGGTGAAAATAACTTAGTTTGCTCTACTGTCTGCCGAAAGAGCGAGAGCGAGAGCGAGAGAGAGAGAGAGAGAGAGAGAGAGAGAGAGAGAGAGAGAGAGAGAGAGAGAGAGAGAGAGAGAGAGAGAGACAGAGAGACAGACAGACAGATAGAGTGGGGAAAGGGAGGGTAATGATAATAGCTATTAAGACTCAAATGGTAAACTGCGCCTCTCACTCTACCACAACATCCGGTCACTCCTCCATTATGACCAGTGACCTCCCTCCTTATATATATATATATATATATATATATATATATATATATATATATATATATATATATATACACTCTTTAAAATCAAGAAAGACTGCAACCTGAACTGCTTGTCATCCTAACTGCACACACGTTATGGCACTGAGTTTGACTCTATGATTATTACTGGTTCTTCGTCATCACTGAAGGCTCTTGACCTACATAAGGACTCTAACAACATGCTCGCTGGAGAAGCCAGGTACAGATACTCAAAAATAAGAGAAAAGGGAATTAATGCACAATTTTGATGGATTCCATCACACGTTAATTTACTCCTTTATGATAAAGTTGATAAGTTAGCATTAGGAATAACATTATTAGAGAAGTAAATAATGAAAGTGAATGTCATATGAATGCAGTTAGAAGTCTGAGTAGATCTGTCAGTCATTATGATAACATGAACGTAGATAATGTGAACACTGACTGATGTTGTAGTAGCCAGACTTAGACTTGGTTACAAGTACTTGTAGCAGTCTGACATATACCCAGACGATGATCAAACTAAGTAGACAGACTCTGCCTGACACAAACAACCATCAAACACAAAGAACATTCACGTAAAAGCTGTAAACTCAAACTGTTGTTATTGAAATAATTCCTCAGTATCAATGTGTAAGAAAAGTCACACACACACACACACACACACACACACACACACACACACACACACACACACACACACACACACACACACACACACACACACACGTTAGAGTAATCAGGAAGCAGCAGGCAGTATAGATGGAAATAATGAGAGGGTAGATCACTATGATGAAGGCAGTAGCTTCAAACCCGGGCAAGAAGCACAACACTCTGAGTGGCCACACTTCAAAGGAAGGAAGGAAGGAAGGGGAGAGGCATGGACAATGTGAGGGAGAGAGTGAAGGAAGAGAAGGAGAATGGGCTGAGGGAGAGAAAGAGGGAGGGTGTATAGTTATGATGATGATGACCAATGATGTCAGTCTTTGATGTTACTCCCTCTATTCCTCCCTCCCTTCATTCCTCTTTCTCTTCATTGTTGAAGTGATATTCCCTTCATTGTTGAAGTGATACTTCCTTCATTGTTGAAGTGATATTCCCTTCATTGTTGAAGTGATATTCCCTTCATTTTTGAAGTGATATTCCCTTCATTGTTGAAGTGACATTCCCTTCATTGTTGAAGTTATATTCTCTTCATTGTTGAAGTGATATTCCCTTCATTGTTGAAGTGATACTTCCTTCATTGTTGAAGTGATATTCCCTTCATTTTTGAAGTGATATTCCCTTCATTGTTGAAGTGATACTTCCTTCATTGTTGAAGTGATATTCCCTTCATTGTTGAAGTGATATTCCCTTCATTGTTGAAGTGATATTTCCTTCATTGTTGAAGTGATATTCCCTTCATTGTTGAAGTGACATTACCTTCATTGTTGAAGTGATATTCCCTTCATTGTTGAAGTGACATTCCCTTCATTGTTGAAGTGATATTCCCTTCATTGTTGAAGTGATATTCCCTTCATTGTTGAAGTGATATTACTTCATTGTTGGGGAAATATTCCCTTCATTGTTGAGGTGATATTCCCTTCATTGTTGGGGCAATGTTCCCTTCATTGTTGAGATAATATTCCCTTCATTTTTGAGGGTCACAATAAACTAGCCGCCACCATCCACAGGATTAATATGAGGTGCACAATAAACTAGCCACTTCTATAGCAAAATCTAAATCAAAATAGACTAGTACAGTGGTTCTTGACCGGGGGTATCCATACCCCTGGTGGATATGGGAACCCAAAAAAATGTTAGCATAGAATAAACTACGAGCTGTTGTGTTGCTAGC
Organism: Cherax destructor; assembly: GCA_009830355.1. Classification (NCBI taxonomy): domain Eukaryota; kingdom Metazoa; phylum Arthropoda; class Malacostraca; order Decapoda; family Parastacidae; genus Cherax; species Cherax destructor. Next base: position 4,847 of record WNWK01002472.1, on the reverse strand, counting down.
TGGCCATATGAAAGTCAAACCAAGCTATTGACATCTTGCAAAGTCGTACTGGTAACTAATAGGACTGGTGGTGATGATTTCGAGAGTGTTGGAGGGGTCGTGGGGACATACTGAGCAGTCCACTGGGGTCTGTATGGTAATAACGTTCATAACTGCTGCAGTAGTACCAGAGAGGATGTTGATGCTCTACACTATAATGTTGACAAATTGAAGAGGTTGGTGAGTATAATCCAGAATAAGAGGGAGAGAGAGAGAGAGAGGAGAGAGAGAGAGAGAGAGAGAGAGAGAGAGAGAGAGAGAGAGAGAGAGAGAGAGAGAGAGAAAATATATATAAAAAAGAGAGACACTGAATCAATAGTCAATCACAAATCTTTGCTTTAGAAACGTAATCAGCGATTGTCCTGACAGCAATCGAAAATGAAGCGAAGAATTGCTTTGAAAAGCCGTACACGCGCGGCTGCCGGGGCGCCAAGTCTCCTCCACACACTCCAATTGTCTGGAGGAGGAGGAGGAGGACGAGGAGGAGGAGCAGGAGGAGCTGGTGGTAATGGTGGTGTTAGTGTGGTGGTGGCTTAATGTTTGCGTGGTTGTGGTTCATAGTTGTGACGCTGGTAGTGCTGAGATAGATGTGGCTTTGTGTTAGTGGAAGGAGGTGGTGATGACAATGGTCTGGGTGGTGGTTATGGTGGCTGGAGGCGTTGAAAATGGTTGTAGTTCTGGTGATGAGGGGTAGTAGCAGTAGCAGTAGTAGTAGTAGTAGTAGTAGTAGTAGTAGTAGTAGCAGCAGCAGCAGCAGCAGTAGCAGTAGTAGCAGTAGTTGCAGTGGTAGCAGTGTAGTAATAGTAGCAGTAGTAGTAGTAGCAGTAGTAGTAGTAGTAGTAGTAGTAGCAGTAGTAGTAGTAGTAGTAGTAGCAGCAGCAGCAGCAGGCAGCGCAGCAGTAGTAGCAGTAGTGCAGCGTGCAGTTAGCAGTCAGCAGCAGTGTAGTAGAGTAGTAGAGTAGTAGAGTAGCAGTAGTAGTAGCAGTAGAGTAGTAGTAGTAGCAGTAGTAGTAGTAGTAGTAGCCAGTAGTAGTAGCAGATAGTAGTATGAGTAGCAGCAGCAAGCAGATAGTAGTAGTAGTGAGTAGCAGTAAGTAGTATTAGTAGTAGTAGTACAGCAACAATATAGTAGTAGTAGTAGTAGTAGTAGCAGCAACAATAGTAGTAGTAGTAGTAGTAGTAGCAGCAACAATAGTAGTAGTAGTAGTAGTAGTAAGCAGAATAGTATGTAGAAAGCAGCAGAATATGAACAAGAGACAAATCATGAAAAACCTGTCTCATTTATGTACCAACAGTAGTTCCACCCTTCCAACTCACCCTGTTAACCCCCCTTCCTCCAACCCACCCTTCCAACTCACCCTGTTAACCCCTTCCTCCAACCCACCCTTCCAACTCACCCTGTTAACCCCCCTTCCTCCAACCCACCCTTCCAAGAACCCCCTTCTCCATCCTGCCCCTCTCCCACAAAGGAGAAGGGGGTCGTGATTGCTGAAGTATCTGCTCGGTGAACCAGAATGTCCCCAGATTCACAAGTAATCAACCAGGAGAATTCAACCTCTGCCACGTGATTAATTCTTTGAGCAATAGTCGCTTCACTGCCCCTGCACGACCCCTGTAGGACCCTGTAGGACTCCTGCAGGATCACTTGTCCTGCAGGATCACTAGAGTCTTTGTAGAACCCATGCAAGCCTTTTATTGGACCTATTACGGGCCCCTGCAGGGACCCCTAGAGACCGAACACACGCAAGTCTTACCTCACCAAAACCATGAGATTCATCCTTGCCAGAAGCCACATCACAGGAAACATTTCGCCCAACCTCGTCAAGAACATAGATGCTGTTATCACTACACAAATAACCCGCACGTAGAAGAATGAAACTTGGGTCTAGTTAATAGTCCATGTCGGACCGAAACGTCGTCATAAGTTTTATTTGTGTATTGTTCCAGACGCGGTTCTGTGCCTTTTTATTCTTACACTCATTACAACCAGCACCATCAAAGACTCGACCAGGCTGAGAGGCAGCCGTCAGGACCACATCACCGCACGTGTGTACTCCATTCCATGTGGAGGTTGTGGTCAGGAATATGTAGGAGAGACCTACCGTAGCCTACAGTTCAGCTTGAGAGAACACCAGCCTGCCTGCACGACTCACAACATGAATTATGCCTGTGATACATAGAGACCACACTGCCTGCCTGCTGTCTTGCAAGGACACCCAGCTGGTCATAAAATAAATGGACAGGACTCGACGCAGATGCCTGGAAGACGCGCTAAGTCGAACACAAAATATAATCCAGCAGCAACAAGGAGCTTTCAGTTTGACCAACCCTCTAGCTGAGATTCTCTTGCATAAACAGGTCGTAGATAGGACAATAACCTTCCTGCAGTGCCCCTATCTCGTCCTCCAGTGCCCCTATCTCGTCCTCCAGTGACTGACCTCACCCATCATACCACACACCAGACTACACCTGTATAAATATACTTGTTCATCTCTGTGTAATGAGGGAACAGGCCCGTTCCACAAGCCAAGTGTATCTTTAAAATTCCTCCGTTTAAATTGTGACTATCTTTTCCACTAGCTATAGTCTACCCTGTATCATTCATGTTCACAAGAACAAGGTGGTGGTGGTGCCTGGCCTTATTGAAGTTCTGGTTAAGGAAGAGACGGATGCTGAGGTGAAGGCTGCTACATCTAACACTATAGCAGATGTTTACCCCTCAAGAAGTATGCCTTTGATGCTGGTGGTGTTTTCTTGATCCGAGGAATACGAGCTATTCTCATCTTGCTCATAACATGATTACTTTCCATTCCCAAGATGGATCCATCACTCGCTGATATTAATGGAAGCTGTTCACTGTGACCGGTTGTTGATATATTTGTTGCTCTTCTGATGAGATGAGATTTACATTGTGGTTGTATGTTAGTATATGTGTGTGTGTGTACTCACCTAGATGTGATTGCAGTGGTCGAGTCATAGCTCCTGACCCGCCTCCTCGCTGGTCGCTACTAGGTCCACTCTCTCCCTGCTCCATGAGCTTTATCGAACCTCTTCTTAAAACCATTTATGGATCTTGCCTCCACTACATCACTCTCCAGAGTGTTACACGTCCTGACAACTCTATGACTGAAGAAATACTTCCTAATATCTTTGTGACTTATCTGAGTTTTCAACTTCCAGTTGTGACCCCTTGTTGCTGTGTCATATCTCTGACAGAATCTGTCTCTATCCACCTTTTATATGTTGTTATCATGTCATCCCTATCCCTCTTGTCCTGCATTATCATCAGGTTGATTTCCCTTAACCTCTCCTCGTCGGACTTACCTCTTAGCTCCGGGACTAGTCTTATTGCAAACCTTTGCACTTTCTCTAATTTCTTGACGTGCTTGACCAAGTGTGGGTTGCATACTGGTGTTGCATACTCCAACATGGGCCTGACATACACAGTGTACAGTATCTTGAATGACTTCTTACTCAGGTATCGAAAAGCTATTCTCAGGTTTGCAAGTCGCCCATATGCTGCAGCAGTTATTTGGTTGATGTGAGCCTCAAGAGATGTGCTCGGTATTATACTGACCCCAAGATCCTTTTCCTTGAGTGAGGTTTGCAGTCTTTGGCCCCCTAGCTTGTACTCTGTCTGCGGTCTTCTTTGACCGTCCCAATCTTCATGACTTTTCACATGGTGGGGTTAAACTCAGGAGTCAGTTGTTGGACCAGGCTTGTAACCTGATCCTCATCCGTTTGAATTCTTCTCATTAGCTTCACATCATCTGCAAACAGGGATACTTCTGAGTCTATCCCTTCCGTCATGTCATTCACATATACCAGAAACAGCACCGATACTAGGATTGACTCTTGTGGAACCTCGATCGTCACAGGCGCCCACTTTGATACCTCGTCACGTACCGTCACTCGTTGTTTCCTCCCTGTCAGGTATTCTCTGATCCATTGCAGTGCCTTTCCTGTTATACCTGCCTGCTCTTCTAGCTTTTGCACTAATCTCTTGTATGGAACTGTGTCGTAAACCTTCTTACAGTCCAAGAAAATGCAATCTACCCACCCCCCTCTCTCTCCTGTCTTACTGCCATCACTTTGTCGTAGAACTCCAATAGGTTTGTGACACAGGAGTTTCCTTCCCTGAATCCGTGCTGGTTACCGTGTATAAACTCATTTCTTTCTAGGCATGACTTTGCATACTATACACGTCAGTGACACTAGTCTGTAGTTTAATGCTGCGTGTCTGTTTTGTTTCTTAAATATCTTCCACACCTCAGGTAGTTACGGTGTTTCCATTGATGTAGATATTTGTTAGTGTCACACACTGCGCCGTGTGTGTACTCACCTTTTTGTGGTTACTGAGGTCGAGTCACAGCTCCTGGCCTCGCCTCTTCGCTGGTCGCTACTAGGTCCACTCTCTCTCTATCTGCTTTAAGAGCCTTGTCGTACCTCTTCTTAAAGCTACGTATGGCTCCAGTGTGTGTACGTGTAATCACCTAATTGTGGTTGCATTGTGTGTGTATATGTGTGTGTATGTGTGTGTGTGTACTCACCTATTTGTACTCACCTATTTGTGGTTGCAGGGGTCGAGTCATAGCTCCTGGCCCCGCCTCTTCACTGATTGCTACTAGGTCCTCTCTCTCTCTCTCCCTGCTCCACGAGCTTTATCAAACCTAGTCTTAAAACTATGTATGGTTCCTGCCTCCACTATGTCGCTTTCTAAGCTATTCCACTTCCTGACAACTCTATGACTGAAGAAATACTTCCTAACATCCCTTTGACTCAAGAGTCTTCAACTTCCAATTGTGACC
>WNWK01002471.1:194113-208467 GCA_009830355.1 Cherax destructor | reverse complement strand
CGCTAAACCACAGGGGTTATACAGCGCTGCAGGTTATTGTAGGATGCAGGGAGAGTGTGTTGTAAGAGAGAGATGGACGATTAGTAGGGTATGGAGTGCAAGATGACGGTGGATAGTGCAGGGGTGGAGGGTAGCAAAAGATCGAGGTAGAAGGGACTGAGGGAGGTGCTAGAGGTATAATCTTCAGAGTTTGTGTAGTAAGTCAGTTTCTGTCAAAAAGTCAATGAGAGAGTCAGGATTAAAGGAGGGTCCATCTGCAAGAAGGGAAGGTAAAGAAAGGGCCGCAGAGCGAAGACGTCGTTGGAGGTAAATTCTGCGTGCTCGTTGATAGAGTGGGCAGTCCAACAGGATATGTCGAACAGACACTGGAACTTGACAATGCTCACAGAGAGGGGCAGGGAGCCTCTCCATGAGATAACGGCACTCGAACAGCATTCTGGAACGAATTACGTAATGACAAAATCCGGGGGTCCACTGTACATCATACACAAGATTAGTCCCCTGTATACAGTACTAGTATGTTATACACTGATAAAGGGTTAATTTATTACTTCTTACAAACTATATAGGAAAGAAAAAGTTTGCTTTATTACAAATCTTTTACTTATAAGTTTCAAAGTACAGTTTTCCACTACCTTCACTAACCGGCAAGTATTGGAATAACAAGAAATGTACAAGGACATTTCACTGAAGGAAATGCAGATCATGCAATAATCTGAATTTCATTAATATGTGCAAAATCATAGGTATATTAAATATATTTGTATAAATTATTGTTTTTTTACCTAAAGCTAATAAAAATCCCCTATGTATTTTACAATATGTGTGTGCTATAAAGATATAAATGAAATGCACAATACTTAGCCTTGACTGTCTTTTACAGTACAGTATAGTATACAAAAAGGAAAGTACATGGAAGCCTCGATTTATGCCATGGACCAGTTAAAAAAAATAACCCACTTTCAAAAAGGTGAATCACAAAGTACTGGTTAAAGGCAATATATATTCACCCACAAAAATCAATGTTAAACAATCTAACTTGCACAACTGATACTATTATGCTACAATACTGTAATATATTTAATATTAATTAAAGAAAAGTTGGAATGAAGCATGTTAAGGCTTATAGGAAAATGTGGTGGAGATTTTGTGCACGGTGCAAAGCGAGTGGCTATGGAAATTCTTAAATATTTACAGTGTGCAAAGAAAACACCCCAGCTTCATCTACAGTGAAAATCTAAGGCATATAGGCCCCATCACTGTCTCCAGCATAATAAAGAAATAAAAGCACTTGCTGAGTTAATATGTGCTTAGTTCAATTAGCCACAACTGGCACCTATGTTTTCCATGAACTAAGTAAAATAAGTATGAGAGAATGCAGTGTGGCCAGCTCTGAGCTGGCCCACTGGCACACGAGTGATCTCATTAAGAGATGTTATGCCATATTCATAAAGGTGTTGAATAATTTGTTATGAGCTCAATGGGATAACTTATAATAGAACTTGCTGTTCTTAAATCGAGGCTTGTCTGTACAGTAATTGCCAACATAAATATACGCCAAAATACAAGTTTCATTGTCTGCCATGGTAAAAATACAATAGGATTATCACCAAACTGATACTGAATGCTAATGAATGAAGATAATGTTACACAGCATACTAAGTACTATTATATTTTGGCCAAGATTTCATAAAAAAAAGCACATGGAAACCATTCACTAAGAATACAAATTATTATACAGTGGATCCCTGGTTAACGGCCTACTCCAAACACTCACAATTATGTAAGTGTATGTTTTGGGGTCCAAAAGGACTAATCTAATTTACATTATTATGTTAATAAATTCGTTCGGTAACGGCACTTGAACAGCATTCTGGAACGAATTATGACCGTTAACCGGGGGTCCACTGTATATTAATGGGAAAGCGCTAAACCCATATGGGTCATACAGCACCTAGAAAATGGAGGCAATCAGGTTTAATCCAAGAAACCAGACTGTGGCCTCAATTCCTTGGAACAAAAAGCTTTCACCAGCATCAAGGTTGCCCTCCCCCCACTTAGAAGGGTACATAGAGTTTAATGCTTTGCATTATTAGCACTGAAAACCCATTACCAGATTTATTACTAAACAAAATGTCTACTGTATCTTACTATATTCAACCAGCTTACATTTACCATGCTAAGAATTGAAAATCATTTGGACCACATTGTAAATAGCTTTTTATAACTCATTGTAAATAGCTTTTTATAACTTGTTTAAATTATATTGGTCACTATACATGAGGCCTAAACTTCAGTCTGTAGCATTAAAGTCTGAAGCCACAAGGATAAAAGTGTGAGCCTATTATTAAGCTAGGCACAGTTAGAAAGCAGTACAGCATTGTGCCAATGTCACCTCAAGGCCCCTTCCTGCCCAATCGTTGCCTCATTACAAACTCCAAGACACACTTTACCAATAACTCACACTTAGGAGAGGAAGCTCTCCATGACACTTCTGTCAGTCCTCGATCACTGTCAAGTCACAACTGAGTTGTGACATGATTATGGTCTGGGATGGACCAAAAAGTAGACAAAAATTTATTCTCCTAACTGCAGGTTAATGGTGAACTATTCCACCGATGGTTGTGTGACTTAATTTTTTTTTTTGCAGAATACATTTTAAGAATATTCCAAACGTAGTAGTAATCAAATTCCACCCATTACCTTTGGCTTATAAATGCATGAAACTGATAACTACTGTTATTTTTAGCAATAACTCTAGGCATAGAAATTCACATCTTCTTTCAACAAACCAGCCGTATCCCACCGAAGCAGGGTGGCCCAAAATGAAAAACGAAAGTTTCTCTTTTTAACTTTAGTAATGTATACAAGAGAAGGGGTTACCAGCCCCTTGCTCCCGGCATTTTAGTCGCCTCTTATGACACGCATGGCTTAATGAGGAAGAATTCTGTTCCACTTCCCCATGGAGAAGAAATTCACATATAGTGATTAAAAACAATGAAGGACTATGCTACTAATGAGAAAGCAATCCAAATAATAAAATAGAAAGAACATGAGTTCTGAAAGTGAGAAGTATAGTGCCTGAGCTTTGAAGGATGGGTGGAGATGCTGCTGTTCAACAGATCATTTGAAATGTGATGGTCATGCACTTCTGGAAAGACAGCAAGGCAATCAGTGATTGTGATTATTTTTTTTTTTTTTTTTTGGGGGTAAATCTGGTAGAAATGGCCATTGTTACAAATCCACATTAAAAAAAAAAAATGTGAAAAGATAGTACTTGGTGGTTTTTAATTAGTTGGCACCTCCAGCAAGCTCTTCCTTTAGTACTATCTTTTCTTGCTTTCTGATAAAAATACAAATTTTATTTCTTTATCCAGTATAATAATGTAGTTTACATGTAAGAAAGTAATGGTAGGCACAAAACAAATCCACTAACATGCAAAGCATTCTGGGCAAACTAATCCTAGTTTTCTTATTCTTTGTACTTCTCCCTGATCATGTGATACTGGTGAGAATGTGCAATTTGTTGTACTGTATGACCCATTCAGGTTAGCATTTATACAGTAGACCCTCGAATTTCATGAGTCTCAATTTTCATGAATTTCGATTATCAGCAACTTTTTTCATCAAAATATAGCCTCAATTTTTATGATTTGCCTCTGAATTCAGCAGTCGTACAGAATGCATCCCAGCGGCCGCGCGCACACAAAGGCTCCCACACACCATTCAGAGTCAGTCTGGCATTATTTCTCGGCAAGTGACCATCACCCCACGCGTTCATACAATACATTTCATAATAATCCATTGTTTTTTGTGCTTGCAACTGCTAAATAAGCCACCATGGGCCCAAAGAAAGCTCCTAGTGCCAGCCCTTTGGTAAAGAAGGTGAGAAACATGACAGAATTAAAGAAATCATAGAAAAACTATGAAAATGGAGTGGGTGTGGCCGACCTCGGCAGGGTGTACGGGAAGCCCCATTCAACGATCACTTCCATCGTAGCGAAGAAAAAGGAAGCTGTTGTTGCAAAAGGGGTAAATATGCTAACGAAAAAGAGATCGCAAATAATCAAAGATGTTGAGAATTTGTTGTTGGTGTGGATCAACCAAAAACAGTTAGCAGGAGATAGTGTTATGCAGTTGATAATTTGCGAAAAGACAAGGCAACCTGTTGCAGGCCGTGTCTACGACATGTTCAAAGACAATGCCTTGTCCCATTTTAGGCAAATTTTAAAGAGACGCCAGAAATAGAGCTCTCTGGAACAATTTTTTGAGCAACAGGGGTCCAGTGACTCTCAAACTGGTACTAGTGGCATTAAAAAACAAAGAAGGGAAGTAACCCCGGATAAGGACTTGGTACCTAGTCTCTATGGAAGGGGATTCCCCTTCCAAACAATAGTAACTTCTCCATCCTCTCCCCTCCTCCTGTCTTCCATACACCAACAAGTCTTCAATAAAGGTAAGAGTGATGTTATTATTGCTTTATATTGATTTCTCATTCTTTTCTGTATATAAATCTATATTTAATCTATAAAAAAAATATTTTTTGTTAATACTTTTGGGTGTGTGGAACGGATTAATTGGATTTACATTATTTCTTATGGGGAAAATGGTTTCGATCTTCGTGAATTTCGACTTTCACCAGACTCTAGAACAGATTAATCACAAAAATCGAGGGTCCACTGTATTGGCAAAAATTTGGTGTCATCCCATCCCTACTAAAGATGACTAAGACTACTTTTAAGGATTGAAATGCCTCAAGGTTAATTTTCTGTTCTACTGCAATTTTAATGTGTATGTGTGTGTATGCATGGAAGCAAGAAACCAACAAGTAGGCAAAGATAGAAGAATAGTTGTTCTGTATATTCAATCTTGACCTGAGACTCCTCATTAGCAAGAAATACAACATATAAGAAAATTACACGTGCTTATATATCAAGCACAAGACGAGCCCAAAGCCATGCTCTGAGAGTAGAAAAACTCTTGGAACCCATCAAAGGTATAAAGGTGTGCATACATGTATATGACAAGAAGAAAACCAACAAAGATAGGAAATATGGTGACCTGTATATTATGATCTCAGAGATCCAAGTGTGTATATTTATATATGTACATGTGTGTATATGTATTTGTGTGTGTGTCTGTCTTTCTGTGTGTGTGTGTGTGTGTGTGTGCATGTCTGTGTGTGCATGTGCGCATGTCTGTGTGCATGTGCGCATGTCTGTGTGCATGTGCGCATGTCTGTGTGTGCATGTGCGCATGTCTGTGTGTGCATGTGCGCATGTCTGTGTGTGCACGTGCGCATGTCTGTGTGTGTGCACGTGCGCATGTCTGTGTGTGTGCACATGCGCATGTCTGTGTGTGTGTGTGTGCTCACATATTTGTGGTTGCAGGGGTCAAGTCATAGCTCCTGGCCTCCCCCCCACTTCACTGATTGCTACTAGGTCCTCTCTTCCCCTGCTCCACGAGCTTTATCGAACCTCGTCTTAAAGCTATGTATGGTATGGTTCCTGCCTCCACTACATTACTTGCCAAACTATTCCACTTCCTGACAACTCTATGACTAAAGAAATACTTCCTATTGTGACCCCTTGTTTCTGTGTCCCATCTCTGGAACATCCTGTCTCTGTCCACCTTGTAAATTCCTCACAGTATTTTGTATGTCGTTATCATGTCTCCCTAACCCTCCTGTCCTCCAGTGTCGTCAGGCTGATTTCCCTTAACCTTTCTTTGTAGGACATTACCCTTAGCTCTGGAACTAGCCTTGTTGCAAACCTTTGCACTTTCCCTAATTTCCTGACATGCTTGACCAGGTGTGGGTTCCAAACTGGTGCTGCAAACTCCAGTATGGGCCTGACATACACGGTGTACAGAGTCTTGAAAGATTCCTTACTGAGGTATCGGAACGCTATTCTCAGGTTTCCCAGGCTAACATATGCTGCAGCAGTTATCTGGTTGATGTGCGCCTCAGTAGATGTGCTTAGTATTATACTCACCCCAAGATACTTTTTCTTGAGTGAGGTTTGCAGTCTTTGGCCACCTAGCCTATACTCTGTCTGCAGTCTTCTTTGCCCTTCCCTGATCTTCATACTCCGCATTTGGCGGGGGTTAAATTCAAGGAGCCAGTTGCTGGACCAAGCTTCCAGCTTGTCCAAGTCTCCCTGTTGCCTCCCTGTCAGGTATTCTCTGATCCACTGAAGTGCCCTTCCTGTTATATGTGCCTGATCCTCTAGCTTTTGCACTAATCTCTTGTGAGGAACTGTGTCGAAGGCCTTCTTGCAGTCTAAGAAAATGCAATCTACCCACCCCTTTCTCTCATGTCTTACTTCTGTTACCTTGTCATAAAACTCCAGTAGGTTTGTGACACAGGATTTACCTTCCCTGAAACCGTGCTGGTTGTCATTTATAAGCTTGTGTCTTTCTAGGGGCTTCACCACTCTCCTGATAATCTTCTCCATGACTTTGCATACTATACACATCAGTGACACAGGTCTGTAGTTTAATGCCTTGTGTCTGTCTCCTTTCTTAAAAATTGGGACTACATTTGCCATCTTCAATACCTCAGGTTGTTGCCCAGTTTCAATGGATGTGTTGAAGATTTTTGTTAGTGGCACACAGCATCTCTGCTTCCTCTCCAAGGACCCATGGAGAGATGTTGTCTGGTCCCACTGCCTTTGAGGTATCAAGTTCACATAGCAGCTTCTTCACCTCCTCCTTGGTTGTGCATTTCATCCAGCACTTGTTGGTGTACCTCCCTATTCTGACTTCCTGGAGTCCTTCCTGTCTCCACTGTAAATACTTCTTTAAATCTCATGTTGAGCTCCTCACATACCTCTTGGTCGTTTCTTGTGAACTTCCCACCTTCCTTCCTCAGCCTGATTACCTGGTCCTTGACTATTGTTTTCCTCCTGATATGGCTATACTACAGCTTCGGGTCAGACTTGACTTTCGATGCTATGTCATTTTCGTATTGTCGCTGAGCCTCCCTTCTTAACTGTAACTGTGCATATTCATATCTGGCTCTTCAGCTAATCTCTTTATTTTCCTGGGTCTTTTGTCTTCTGTACTTTTTCCATTCTCTAATGCACTTAGTTTTTGCCTCCCTACACTTTTGGGTGAACCAAAAACTTGTTCTGGTCTTCCCATTATTTCTGTTTCCCTTGGGAACAAACCTCTCCTCTGCCTCCTTGCATCTTGTTGTCACGTAATCCATCATTTCTTTTACTGGTTTTCCTGCCAATTCTCTTTCCCACTGAATGTCTTGCAGGAAGTTCCTCATGCCTGTGTAGTCCCCCATTTTGTAGTTTGGCTTCTCCCGTCCTATTCCTGCTACCCTCTCCACTTATGGCTCAAATATGTATTCAAAGCACAGAATCACATGATCACTAGCTCCAAGGAGCCTTTCATACGCGATATCCTCGATGTCCGAACTACTCAAGGTGAATACTAGGTCCAGTCTTGCTGGTTCATCCTCACCTCTCTCTCTCTGGTAGTGTTTCTAACATGTTGATGCATGAAGTTTTCCAGTACCACATCCATTATCGCGTGTGCATGCATGTGTGTGCGCACACAAATTATTTCTTATATTTGTGTGATGACAGGATTCGTAATTTTAAATGTAACAAATGCAGCTTAGATTAACTCTCAATTACATTTATTCCTTTTTACACAGCTGCCGACAACTAGTACAGTTTATCTATTAGTATTAGTATTATTATTACTAAGGAAAAGTTGAATAATAATAATAATAAATGATTTCTTTTTAGCCAAGGATTGTACTTAGTCTGGTACAAGATAAAAATTTATAAATATTGATAAGCAATATTAACATTGATAGCATCCTTCACATGCAAGTAAACTAATATTTTTTTTTTAAATGTACTTCATTATATATAAGCTACATGACTACTGGTAAATGTGCTGATGTTAATAGTGAACAAAACAAGGTGAATAAAGTTGATAAAGTTTAAAAATTAAACATAAAACAATATGATGCCTAAGAGGTAAGACTACAGGAAATTACAGTATCAACAAGGCTAGCCACAAAATGAACCATCTCAGAGTTGTTTCATACATGGCTTTGTTTCTGGAGAGTATCAGACCTTGCTGTCTCAGCTTCTCAGTCCCAGTTTTCCCAGTCTTCACCCTGTAGTTTATCAGAAAAATTGAAAATGAGAACAATGTTAATGGCACTAAAATATTTTTTTTGTAAAAGTACTCATTTCATTCATAATTTATTTACAGGAGGGCCCCGCTTAACAGCATTTCGCTAATGCAGCGGTTTTCAATTACACCCATTCTTCATTCATTCAGACTTTCTAAAATAATATATTCACCATTCACTATAACCTAAGAACAAAAATATTTTAAGGCAAGTAATGTGTGCACTGTATATGCATTTTTTAAGCCTAGCTCTATCACTCACTTAATGTATGATAGTGTTAACATGTTATCAGGCTTTTACAGTGGACCCCCGGATTACACTATTAATCCATTCCAGAGGGCTTAACTTAAACCGAAAATAACTTAATCCAAATCTATTTTTCCCATAAGAAATAATGGAAATAAAATTAATTCGTTCCAGACACCCAAAAGTATTAAAATAAATTCTTTTTGTACAACATATAGACGAGGATAGGTGAGTACAAATAGAGAGCGTGTCTGTCTCGCGCCCAGCAGACGGAGGATCAAACCTCCACAAAGTATTGCGCTGAATAACCCAAATAGGTTTAGCGCTTAACATGAATTATTTAAAAAAAAAAAAAAAAAAAATACAACATATAGACATTAAATTACACAGAAAACAATGAGAAATATACATAATTTAATACTGTACTACAATAACATGTCATTTACCTTTATTGAAGAGTTGTTGATGTGTGGAAGATGGGAGGAGGGGGGAGGATGGAGGAGTTGCTAGTGTTTGGAAGGGAAATCCCCTTCCATTAATGCTGCAGGTACCAAGTTCTTTTCTGCGGTTACTGGCCTTTTTCTTTTAATGCCACTAGGACCAGCTTGAGAGTCACTGGAACTCTCTCTCACAAAAAATCTGTCCAGGGAGCTCTGTGTCTGGCATTTCTTTAAAACTTCCCTGAAATGGGACACCACATTGTCATTGTACATGTTGCCAGCACAGCCTACAACAGCTTTGTTAGGATGATATTCATCCATAAAGCCTTGCACCCTGCTCCACATTCCACAAATCTCCTTAATCATTGAAGAAGGCAACTTCCTCCATCTCTGTTCCTCCTCCTCCTCCTCTGAACCATTTTCCTGAACTTGGTCTGTTGTTGCTGTTGCTGTTGAAGCTCTTCCAGATCTTCAGTGGTTATCTCTTCATTGTCCTCCTCCACCAACTCTTCCACATCCTCAGTACTAACATCCAACCCCATGGACTTACCCAGTGCCACAATGTCTTCCACAACAGGCTCAGGCTGAGGGTTCTGAGGCTCATCCCCAAAACCTTCAAAATCCCTCTCTTGGACACAGTCTGGCCACAATTTTCTCCAGGCAGAGTTCAAAGTCCTGGTAGTCACTCCCTCCCAAGCCTTACCTATAAGGTTTACACAATGCAGGATATTGAAATGATCTTTCCAAAACTCTTTTAGGGTCATATTAATTTCTGTGGTCACTTCAAAGCACTTTTGAAACATTGCTTTGGTGTAGAGTTTTTTAAAGTTTGAAATGACCTGCTGGTCCATGGGCTGGAGGAGAGGAGTGGTATTAGGGGGCAAGAACTTCACTTTAATGAACTTAAAGTCCTGTACAATTTGCTCTGCCAAGTCTGGAGGATGACAAGGAGCAATGTCCATTATCAGGAGGCACTTAAGTGGCAAATTATATTCCTCGAGATATTTCTTCACATTGGGGCCAAACACTTCATGGAACCAATCAAAGAAAATTTCCCTCGTGACCCATGCCTTACTGTTAGACTTCCACATCACACACAAATTAGCCTTGGCGACACTGCATCTCTTAAACGCTTTAAAATCCCCGCTAGCATTAGCACACAACATAAGAGTTAGCCTGTCTTTCATAGGCTTGTGTCCTGGCAGTGCCTTTTCCTCCTGTGTAACGAAAGTCCTGTTCGGCATTTTCTTCCAAAACAGGCCTGTTTTGTCACAATTGAACACTTGTTGGAGTTGGAATTGTTCAGCCTCTATGTACCCCTTGAATTCCTGAACATATTTTTCAGCCGCACTTTTTTCAGAACTGGCTGCTTCACCATGCCTTATTACACTGTGTATGCCACTACGCTTCTTAAATCTGTCAAACCAGCCTTTGCTGGCTTTAAATTCGTTCACTTCAGCACTTGTTGCAGGCATTTTCTTGACGAGATCATCATGCAACTGCCTTGCTTTTTCAGATATTATTGCCTGCCTAACACTATCTCCTGCTAACTGTTTCTCGTTGATCCACACCAACAACAAATTTTCCACATCTTCCAGCACTTGCGATCTCCGTTTTGTGATCATATTTACACATTTCGCAACAACAGCTTCCTTGATTTTACGTGTATTTCCCTTGGCCACAATGGTAGCGATGGTAGAACAGGCTTTACCATACAGCCTGGCCAGCTCAGTGATACGCACTCCACTTTCATATTTTGCTATTATCTCCTTCAGCTCTACCATATTTCTCAGCCTCTTTACCACAGGGCTGGCACTAGGAGCTTTCTTTGCACCCATGGTGGCTTATTTAGCAGTTTCAAGCACTAAAAACAATGGAATAATGACAAAATGTATGGTATGAATGCGTGGGTGGTGGGGGTGGGGGTGGCGCTCACTCGCTGGTAAACAATGGCACACTGACTCTAGATGGCGCATTGTGCAGTTCCAGGGCACGTGTACGCGTCCAAGACAAATAGCGTATTCCGAATTTAGTGTAATCTGATGCCATCGTAATCCGGGGGTCAACTGTATATGCATTTGAAAGTGAAAAAAGACTATGTTTCACTTTACAGTGATTTTCGCTTAACAGCGGTAGCCCAGAACGTATCCTGCTTTATAAGCGGGGCCCTCCTGTGTATAAAACAAACAAACACACACACCCTCTCCTCACTTGGAATGGAATTTAAGAAAGAAGTTACATGTATTGAAAAATGTGAGAGTGGTGTGCGGGTGCTGGAACTTGCCAGGATGTATGGGAAATCCAAATCAACAATCACTTCCATCCTGGCAAAGCAACAAATCAAGGAAGCTGATGTGGCGAAAGGGGGTAAACATGTTAACGAAAAACAGATCACAAACAAATGAAGATGTGGAGAAGTTGTTGTTGTGGATCTGCGAAAAACAGTTAGCAAGAGAGTGTTTCAGAGACGATCCTTTGTGAAAAAGCAAGGCAGTTGCATGCGGATCTTGTTAAGAAAATGCCTGGAACTAGTGCTGATGTTAGTGAATTTAAGGCCAGCAGAGGCTGGTTTTACAGATTTAAGAAGCATATTAGTGGCATACACAGTGCTGTAAGGCATGGTGAGGCTGCCAGTTCAGACAAACGTGCAGCTGAAAAATTCATAACCGAGTTTCAGGACTACATAAAGACTGGAAATTTGAAACCCCAACAAGTGTTCAATTGTGACAAAACAGGCCTGTTTTGGAAGAAAATGACCATCAGGACCTACGTTACTCAGGAAGAAAAGGCACTGCCAGGACACAAGCCTATGAAAGACAGGCTAACTCTCTTGTTTTGTTCTAAAGCTAGTGGGGATTTTAAAGTGAAGCCTTTACTCGTGTATCACTCAGAAAATCCCAGAGTGTTCAAGAAACACAATGTCATCAAAAATAGATTGTGTGTCTTGTGGAAAGCTAATACTAATGCATGGGTCATAAGGCAAATTTTCAAAGAGTGGATCCATGAAGAGTTTGGCCCCAGTGTGAGAAAATACCTCCTGGAAAATAAATTGTACCCCAAGTGCCTCCTGTTACTGGACAATGCTCCTGCACATCCTCGAAACTTGGAAGACCTACTGTGTAACGACTTCAGTTTTATAAAAGTGAAGTTCTTGCCTCCTAACACCACTCCTCTCCTCCAGCCCATGGACCAGCAGGTCATTTCTAACTTCAAAAAAACTCTACACAAAAGCAGTGTTTCAAAAGTGCTTTGAAGTGACCTCGGACACTGAATTGACTCTAAGAGAGTTCTGGAAGAATCACTTCAATATCTACAACTGCATAGGCAGTAAGGCTTGGAAGGGAGTGACTTCCAGGACTTTGAACTCTGCTTGGAGACAACTGTGGCCGGATTGTGTCGAACAGAGGGATTTTGAAGGGTTTGAGGCTGACCCTGACCCTGACGACCCTGTGCCTGTTGTGGAAGGTATTGTGGCATTGGGGAACTGCCTGGGGTTGGAGGTGAGTGGTGAGGATGTGGAAGAGTTGGTGGAGGACCATAGGGTAGAGCTAACCACTGAAGAGCTGCAAGAGCTTCATCTCCAACAGCATCAGACCACAGTAGAGGAAATTGATTCACAGGAGGAGGAAGATGGACAGGGTGAATGTAGACGAAGAGAAAAGGGACGAAGTAAGCAGGGGCGACGAACAAATAAAGAGCGCCTACTAACATCTGTAACAATCCTATACATGGAAGGATTGCGGAGGTCATGAGAGCGAACATAATAGCGAATGCAATGTGCATCGCGGCGATCGGACAAGGATGGAATGTTCGCTTCTACATAGAGGCTCTCAACCGGGGAAGAACGAAAAGCACCAAGGCATAAGCGTAATCCCTGGTGATGGATGGGATTAAGGCTGGAAAGAGTGGCAGGAAAGGCTGCCGAATATATCTGGTCACCATAATCGAGTTTCGATAGAATTAGGGCCGAATGTAGACGAAGGAGGGTTCTACGATCAGCCCCCCATGAAAGATGTGCGAGGGTTTTAAGGAGGTTCAGCCGGCTATGACAAGTCGCCTTCAGAGAGGTAATGTGAGGTTTCCAGGACAATCTGCGGTCAAACAGGAGGCCGAGAAACCTGACTGTATCACGTTCTGGGATACGTAAGCCGTATAGGTACAATGGATGATCAGAGACCACTGAACGTCTAGTGAACGTAATTTGATGAGTTTTGCCACTAGAAAATTTAAACCCGTGAGTGGTGGCCCAATCAGAAACCCGGTTGATGGCATGCTGGAGGGAAACTGCAATGAGGTGACAGTCAGCACCTGCACAAGCTATAGCAAAGTCATCCACATAGAGCGATGACCAAATATTGGATGGGAGAACAGATGCCAGATTATTTATAGCAAGCAGAAAAAGTGTTGTGCTCAGAACACATCCCTGGGGGACACATAAGAACATAAGAAAGGAGGAACACTGCAGCAGGCCTGTTGGCCCATACTAGGCAGGTCCTTCACAATCCATCCCACTAACAGAATAATTGCCCAACCTAATTTTCAATTCTACCCAAGAAATAAGCTTTGAAGATTCTATTAACTCAAGTGTGAGTCCCACTCAAATCCAACCCCTCTCACTCATGAATTTATCCAACCTAAATTTGAAACTACCCAAGGTCATAGCTTCAATGACCCTACTAGGCAGACTGTTCCACTCATCAACTACCCTATTTCCAAACCAATATTTTCCTATATCCTTTCTAAATCTAAACTTATCCAATTTGAATCCATTATTGCGGGTTCTCTCTTGGAGAGATATCCTCAAGACCTTATTTATATCCCCCTTATTAATACCCATCTTCCACTTATATACCTCGATCATGTCTCCCCTCATTCTTCGTCTTACAAGTGAATGTAATTTAAGGGTCTTCAATCTTTCTTCATACGGAAGATTTCTAATGCTATGAATTAACTTTGTCATTCGTCGCTGAATGTTTTCTAACGAATTTATATCCATTCTGTAAAATGGAGACCAGAACTGAGCTGCATAATCTAGGTGAGGCCTTACTAATGATGTATAAAGCTGTAATATAACCGCTGGACTTCTGTTGCTTACACTTCTTGATATAAATCCCAGTAATCTATTTGCTTTATTTCTTACGCTTAGGCATTGCTGACTTGGTTTGAGGTTGCTGCTTACCATAACCCCCAGATCCTTTTCGCATTCTGTACGGCTGAGTTCAACATTATTAAGCTGGTAGGTGCTAGGGTTCAGCTTGGACAAATTCCGGGGAGAGTTCATTACTAACCCGGACCCGGAAATGTCTGTCAGTTAAGAAAGCCTTAAGAAAGAATGGTAGGTTGCCTCGGAGGCCTAAGGAGTGGGCCTGGGCCAAGATATTATATCTCCAAGTTGTATCATAAGCCTTCTCAAGGTCGAAAAAGATAGCGATAACCGAATGGTTATTCGCAAAGGCATTACGAATATACGATCCAAGCGCAGCAAGGGGTCAATGGCAGAACGGCCC
>WNWK01002471.1:106610-194013 GCA_009830355.1 Cherax destructor | reverse complement strand
TGGATAATGAGAACCTTCAAAACCAGGGATGCCAAGCCATGTTGACACTTACAGATCGCTTGTTCTATCTAGGCTAGAATATTGCTGCACACTAAGGCACCTTTGAAGGCGGGTGAAATGCTGACCTTGAAAATGTGCAGAGAACCTTCACCGCATAAGTGCGATAAACCACCCTCAACTACTGGAACGCAGGTTCCTAAACCTGTACTCTCTAGAACGCAGGGCGGGAAGATACATTATTATATACACATAGAAAATTCTCGGGGCTTAGTATCAAACTTGCACACAAAAATCACTCCTACGAAAGCAAAAGACTCGGCAGGCGATGTAACATCCCCAATGAAGAGCAGGGGTGCCACTGCAAGTTGAGGACAACACAATAAGTGTCAGGGGCCCAAGATTGTTCAACTCCTCCAAATACATCAGGATTACCAACAAACCCCTTGCTGTCTTCAAGCAGGCACTGGACAGGCACCTAAGTCGGTACCTGACCAGCGGGCTGTGGTTCACGTTGGACTGCGTGCGGCCAGCAGTAACAGCCTGGTTGATCAGGCTCTGGTCCCAACAGGAGGCCTGGTCATGGACCGGGCCGGGGATTGACCCCTGGTATCTCTCTCAGGTAGACTCCAGGTATGTATCATCTGCAGTCGCTCCCTGAGGTGTCCATCATTGGTGTATTGGAAGTGGGTAATATGAAGGAAGGATGTAAAGCCTCAAGGTGCAGGATATTGCTCAGCGGTCTTGGTGGATTTGTTATGAGGGCTGGCTTACGGGATGTGGGTGGGGTGGACGGGTGGTGGATTACACGTTTGTGTGTCGTGGATATGCAGCTAGACTCGACAAATTTATGTGACGAGAGCAGTGGAGGCACGGTTGGTTGGGGTTTTAGATGTGGCTTTTTCAGATCATCAGGGGTGCAGGTGGATTTGGGATGGGGGTTTACCACGACGATATGGCAGTTATTGGAAGTTGAATGTCTGTTTTCTTCAGGGTGAGGATGGGAGGACGTCATTTGCTAGGTTGTGGAATAGTTTGTGGCCAGGGGCGCATGAGGAGGGAGATTTGATTAGATGATGGGACTCGATTGCCAAGACGAAAATCAAAGATTTGTACGTTCTTAGGGTAAGGGAGGACAATCAAATGGCGTTTGTGCTAATTGGTTACCTTGAAGGGCAGCTAAGAGATTGTTATGGGGAGGGAATCCTGGTACCCAGTGTCTGAGATTGAGGATTGAAAGACCAATTGCAAGTATTAAATTTGATGGTGCGCGAGTGTTGGGGAGTTGGAGGCTGTATTGTGGGGACAGGCTGTCGGCCTGTGTCTCGTGTGGGCAGATAAAGAGGTGGTCAGCGATGGAGGTGATGGGGTTGTGGGTGATGCTGGGTTAGAGGGTACAGGGAGGGTCAGTAGTTAGACACAACTGAGGTATAAGTGGTTATGTGGATGCTTGGTTTCGATTGTACATGTCAAGTGTGGGAATAGTGAGGAGGCATTACAGATAATGGGAGGATGTTTGCGATGTGAGCTCAAGGAGGGTGATAGGATGATGCTGGGGTCCTATAACAGAGTGAAGTATGGCAGGCATTGTCGGGTATGAACGGGTAAGGCACGGGTATTGATAGGTTGCCGGTGATTCCTGTCATGATGGGGCATGTTGAATGGGTTTCTAGTTCAACTGTTTAATGAAATGAAAGGAGGGTGATAGGTGAATTGCAGAGTATGGTGGTAGTGGTCCTTGTGCCCAAGGTGCGACGCAAGGTACAGTGCGAGATTATAGAGTGATATAGCTTATGTGTGGTGACTACAAATTGTTTGCGAAAATATTGGAAATCGTATAAAATCGTATAAGAAGGGCAACATGGGATTCCAGGTGGGCTCTATGCGTGAGCACAGTCGGATCAGGGACTTCATTGATGCTAGGCAGGTAGAGGGGGTGGTGGTATTTTAGCGTTGGACTGGAGGTTAGAGGATTACGACCAACGCTGCTCACGTTGTAGCAGGGGGCGATTGTAGCCAATGTGCTTCTCTATAGTAAGGTATGGCACGTGGCTATGGTCTACCCACTGTTGCAATGTGATGCGAGATGGTTGCAGCACAGAATCTTGGTATGTCTGGGTTCAGGTTGTGAATGGCTTAAGAGAGATGTGGTGATGCTCCCAATTCATCAGGGAGGACTGGGGCTTATCACTAGACAGATGGCTGCAGAGTATGTATGTGAAATGTAGCTTCTTGAGGGTAGGGGTTACAGGGGGAGGCTAAGTAAGGTGCATGAATATGATAGCAGGTTGTGGGGGCAGGGATTTGCATGATTGTGAGGCCATGCTGAGGTAATCATGCATGTTACGGACCGAGGCGTATGAAGATGGGAACCCATAGAGGGTGGGAAGGAGTAAGATGTGGTGGAGGGAGAGGGAGTGTATCTCATGTATGACTGGAGGAGATTTAGGGATGGTTTGTAAGCTTCGCATAAGGCCATGTGAGGAAGTAGTATACTGTTTTTAAATGGGATACTACCATCGAGGTTGCATTATATAATAGAAGGATTACAGAGGATACATTTTGTGGTATGTGTGGTACCAGTAGGTTTGGGTTTTAGTAGTGGATGAATGAGTGAAAGAGGGGTTATGGGTTTCTAGACCACATGTTGTTTAAGGAGGTCTGTGTTGGATTTTGTGGTGTCCTTCAAGTACTGGCTTTTGTATACCATAAATAGAAAGAGTTATGTATTCTAACGTGCGTGTTTGTGAGTCTGGATGGGTTTTGAGGCTAGTGCTGTATGTGGTGCAAGTGTGAAATAGGTGTGATAGTGTAGCCTTGGTGGTCTTCCATGGACCTAAAAGTACTGATGTGTGTACAGTCAAAGTGGTATGGGACAAACACCAATAAATGTAGGTGTTTGAGTTGTTCAACGTGTGTTTCATACAGCAAGTAAGTAGTGTGTATAATTATGTTGGGGGTGTTAATGTTTGTTTTGGGGTTTATTTATGTATGTATTCTCTTTGTTACTATGTAATGTGCAGAATGTGTACTGCCGATTGGGAGTTTTGAGCCATGGTAGGGTATATTTTATTAAACATCATTGTATCATATTAGGTTGTCGCATAAGTGAATGATTTGGAAACCCTGCAGGGTATTTTCATAACGCAATGATACATCAAGCTAGGTGTAGTGGTCAGTGTTTTAGTTTTGTTTTACCTACAAGTAGGGGCTTGTACTAATGAATTCTTGTGTACGATTCAGGTCTGTGTGAGTACAGAATAGTGTTCAGGGATCAGTAGTAATATGGTTAACATGCCAATGTTATAATTATTATTATTATTATAATCAAATAGAAGCGCTAAACCACAGGGGTTATACAGCACTGCAGTTTTGCAGGATGCAGGAGAAATGTGTTGTAAGAGGAGATGGATGATTAGTAGGGTATGGAGTGCAGCAGGATGGTGGATAGTGCAGGGATAGAGGGTAGCAAGAGATCAAGGTAGAAGGGACTAAGGGAGCGCTAGAGGTATAATCTTCAGAGTTTGTAAACTAAGTCAGTTTCTGTCAAAAAGTCAACGAGAGAGTCAGGATTAAAGGAGGGTCCATCTGCAAGAAGGAAGGTACAGAAAGGCCGCAGAGCAAGATGCCGTTGGAGGTAAATTCTGCGTGCTCGTTGATAAAGTGGGCAGTCCAACAAAATATGTCGAACAGACACTGAAACTGACAATGCTCACAGAGAGGGCAGGGAGCCTCTCCATGAGAAACCCATGAGTAAGACGAGTGTGGCCGATGCGAAGACGGAGAGTGTAGTCTATCAACCTCGACATTGGTGACAAGAAGAAGGCCAGAAACCTATAATCAGTTTAATAGAATGAAGTTTGTTATTCAGCAGGTCAGACCAGCGTTCTTTCCAACGGTGCGAGGTGGGTAGCAGTGACCGCAAAATAGTCCGTGAAAGAAACACCTCTATATGAAACTGGAAGGTCATGTACTGCTGACCGCGCAGCAGTGTCTGCCTGTTCATTGCCCTGTACGTCAACATGACCAGGGACCCAACAAAAGACAATATCTTTATGCTTGCTAAAGATACGACGTAACCAAAGGTGGATACGAAGAACTAGGGGGTGAGGTGTATCAATTTTACGGAAAGCCTGTAAAGCACTAAGGGAGTCTGAAACGACCACAAATGGTGACACAGGCATAGATGCAATATGGATAAGTGCCACAAGAATGACATACAATTCAGCCGTAAATATGCTAGCTGAATGTAATAGATGCCCTCATACGACGCTGTCCGGAAACACTGCTGCGAATCCGACGCCGTCAGATGACTTTGAACCATCGGTGTATACTGCGATGGCATGGGAATGAGAATGGAAATGGTCTAGAAAAAAAGAGCGAGAAGCCGCCATACGTAGTTGGGCTATCGCGCAAGGTATAGGAATAGAACAGACACGGACAGCAGGAACTTCCCAAGGGGGCAGGGGAAAGGGAGATGTCACATGAACATATAGGAGGTGGGAGCTGAAGGAAGACAGGAGTGAATGTAGACGAGAGAAAAGGGACAGAAGTAAGCAGGGCGAAGAACAAATAAGAGCGCCTACTAACATCTGTAAGGCACGCACTTCTGAGGATGCTTGCCTGAGGTTTTGGGAATAGAATGTGAAGCCGCTGTGAAGATGGAGGACGAAAGGAGATGTAAAACCTTATCAATGGAGGACGAGGTAGGAACCTCATGAAGGCAGTAAGATGTGCGTAAAGGTCCCATTTCGCCCGGTCAAATTGCCAGCGTGGGCAATGAAGAGGTGGAGAAAAGAGGGACTTAAGGATGATTGGGAAATGATCGCTGTCATGTAAGTCGGGAGGACAGACCAGGTGAAGTCAAGGACTGTTGAGGAAGAGCAGATGGAGAGATCAATAAAGGAGAAAGAATGAGTTCGATGATCAAAATGGGTAGGAAATGAGTTCGAGGATCAACTGAATGCCACGTGAGTCACAGTGCGACCCTCCCAGAGAAAATGGTGTGCGTTAAAATCGCCAAGTAATAGAAGGGTGGCGGTAAGGAAGAAACTAGAAAATCAACATCTGGGATAGACAAGGGAGAGATATAAAGAACAAAGTGTATACCACTTATTCAAGTGGATACGGGCTGCGGTGTAATGTAAGGAAGAAGGGACATAGAGCTGACAGTATGGAACACCAGTGCGTATAAGAAGAGCACTTTCGTTAAAGGTTCCATCGGAAAAAGGATCCGATGAACATAACAAATCATAGCCTGAAAAGGGCCTGATAACAGTGGATTGTAATTTGGGTCCTTGCAAACAGACCCCAACAGGGGAAAACTGGGAGAGCAACACCTGAAGTTTCCCCCGGTTACCCCTGAGGCCTCGGATATTCCACTGCAAATAAGCGATGATTTATGGAATTAAGATATAAGTGGAAGTGAGAGGAATCTATGGACTAGGGTTAGAAAAGTCCACGTGTGGAGGCAGCGGAAGACCTGTAATCAGAGAGGGGGGAGGACCTTGTAGAGGAAGGGGGGATTTTGAGACGAAGGAGAGACATGAGGAACCTCAGGTTGAGTAGTGTCCATCATCAGTCCAGTCTCTGAAATATATTCTGCAATAGCTTCCAGTGCTTCGGAAGTCAAAGATGCAGAATGTGGGACTACATTAGAAATGGAAGAAGAGGAGCAACTATCGGGAGTCTATAGACTGTACTAAAGTAGATTACGAGGAGATAGAGGAGGAAACTGTCGTAGGGGTTTGGGAGGGGACAGGGGATAAAGGTAGTGTATGAGGAGGAGGACGAATCTCCACACACGTTACAGAACTAGTTGGAGCGAAGAACCGGCAGTAGGGATTTTTGCCGGGCTTATGAGAAGGGGTGCTGAGGTTTAGGTGAAGGACGAGAATGTGAACTCAGAATTGTGCGAGTGAGTAGAGGAAGGAGTGTGGACAGTATGGGAAGCCGAGGTAGGGACTTCAGACCAAGAATATCAAAAGGATTCAAGACAGGGGTGATTGAGGATGAGGCAACCACAGAGGAAGCCGTGGAGTTGGGACCCCAGAAATGGGGCGATGTTTAGCAATTCGGAATATGAAATACGGGAAGTCTTCCTTGAAGGCGTAGATGAAGATGGCCATAGCATATGAAGCCTTCCACCTTTTGAGACAACGGATATCCCGCTCATTCAGGTAAACCTGACAACGGCGAGAATATGACGGATGTGCCTCAGGACAGTTAAGGCAAGAGGAGGTGAGTACAAGAAGAACTGGCATGGTCGTCAGCACCACAGACTGGACATTCAGCAATGGACCTGCAATATTTCGCTGGATGACCAAAACGCCAGCAGTTTCTACACTGTTGCGGTGTAGGGGTCACCTTTCGAACTTGTAAACGTTGACCTGCAATGTAAACCGAAGGTGGTATTTCATTGCAGTCAAGTGTTAAACGAACTATATTGCAAGGATAACGTCTTCGCTTGTTGGCAGGGAGGACAAAAGTGTCAACTTTAAGGATAGGGAGTTCTTGGAGCTCAAGCTGCTCGAAAATGTCATCACCACATGTCTGGAAATTCCGTTGGAAAATGGTGTGGGGCAAAATGATAGAACCACAACAAGAATTGAGGGAATGGTGCTTGTCAATAGTAACAGGAGCAGTATCAATGGTTGTAAGAAGAGAAAGAACACGCGCTTGGCCAGCATTCTGGACCGTGATGATGCGAGTGCCGCTCTTGAGAGCGTGAAATGAGATGTCTTTAACAACATGGCGTAGCAGAGCCTTACCAATACTATGGTCTGAAAGAAAGGTATTAGGAGAAGTCGGTCGCAGAATAAAAAACTTTGTCCATTGAGTAGTTTGAAACAGAGTTTAAGGGGAGTGCGTGACGAGCTGGTCGTATCTGAGATGAACGAGAAGGAAGTGTCAAATCGTCATGTGTGGGTCTTGGTCGTTTGGGTGTGGGACCTGGGGTGGTCCGATGGGAGACGGCGAGCGATTCGAAAATTGCCGCACCGTCGAGGGAGAAGCCGTAATCAAGGTCAGAGAAGAGCGAAGGTCAGACGTATCGAAAGGGCCAGTCAGGTCCCTGGTACCTGAAGCAGGTGACAAACCAGCACCAGCAAGAGGTACAGGGGTATTAGGGTTGTCCGAAGAGTCGTCCATTAATGAGGTAGGGTCAGAACTAGGTGCAGTATCAAGGGGCCCGGGGGTAGGTACACAGATTAGGGCATCGATGGTTAGGTTACTTCTTTCTTTTTGTTTTTAAGAAAAAAAAGAAAGAAGAAAATAAAATAAAAATAAAAAAAAGAATAAAAAAAGGGGGGAACATGGAGGAATAGCTCCTAGGAGGAATGAAAGGGGCGTAAATCCCCCTCTACGCCCAAGAGGACCTCAACACCGCAAGTAGTGCAGATGCTGCATGGAACCCGTGCCATACCCTACCCTTCATGCCAGTAAACCAGCAATCCGGGATAGCAACCTCACATCCACTGAGCCACCTCGGCTGACAAAAGAGAGGGCGGCCGGATATCTGCCACAAAGCATACCGCCTTTAGCCACCACCCACGGAATCCGAAAGGTGGCCTCCAGAGATACACCCGTCGCCCGAAAGATACCCAAGGCCACCCCAAGGGAGACCGGAGAGGGATCGGGACATCTCCAGGCGATCCAGATTCCACGGCAAACTACACCACCGCTGAGAACCTCAACGGAATGGAATTGGACCACGGTACCCTTCCCCCTACCTAGGCACTAGAAATCCTGTGGAGAGAAGCTCCCAGGGTAAAAATGGGAAGGAAATAAGGGAGGGATGAGGAGGAGGAGGAAAGGGAAAAGGGAGGATGGGGAAGATGGGAAAGGGGAGGGGGGATTGGGGGGTTATTAGGTTCGGTCTGAGGAAGAAGACCAAGAGGTTCAATTTCTCAGACCGATAGCCTCTTTTCCGCGACAAGGAGCCCCCCTTAAAGAGGACAATGTTATAAGTCATCTATAAGGTTGTGTCAAGTGAAATGGTTTAATATGAGTACCTTACTAGGGCGGGGAATTGTTCTTATTTGTATTGGTTTGATAAATGTAAACTGTGTATTCCCATTTACTTGTATGTATGATTCACTGCCCAGCCCTTGAGATGTACGGGTGTGCTGGCAGAGACCTCTGGTGGCAATACTGCAAAACTTTATTTTCACTAAGATGGCCAACGGGTACAGGTGGAGGGTCAATATTGTGTGCATCGAGGTTATTCAAGGGGCTATATACCCCAAGAATGCTGACGTGTTGCTGCCTGCTGTGTTGAGGGACACGTATGGTATCTCCCATAATGAATTCTATGGGATATTGTTGAATGGCGCTACAAGGATTTTTGTAAAATTCTCCTACAGCGCCATTTATGAGAGGATTGTTGACGCCTATCAGGACCAGAGGAAAGTTGTATCGGCAGGCTTGCAGGTTCGTCTCTGCAACATTTAGAAAACATATAAATGGATTAGAATTCCTAATGTACCCTTCGAGGCTGGAGAGGTGGACATCAGGGAGATTTTCCAGCAGTACAGGATTATACACGCTGTCAACATAGGGAGATGGTCCCAGGGCATATATGCAGGGATGCTGGAGGGATTATTCTCCCTCAAGATGTCTTTATGAAGGCAAATCCCTTTGTATGTAATGATGGAAATTTTCCGTACGCAAGTTTTCGTAACGTACATTGGTCAGGTGAGGACGTGCTGGCTGTGTGGGATGCTGGGGCATATAGTGGTGGATTGCGCATGGAGACGGGACAATCAGCAATGGCGTAACAGTGATGTAGAGCGGACCATGAACGTAATTGAGGCAGGGAGCGGAGTGGTGTGAAGCAGAGCGTCGATGAGGTGGTGCCTGCCGGCAAGTGGAGTGAGGCAGTGGAGGAGGCCGAAGTGGATGTGACTACGCTGTCATCTGTAACATAGCTGGGGAGTCTATGACACCTCAGTTGGGTGAGGTGAAGGATGTTGCAGAGGTGGATGTAATATTACAGGATTTGAAGGAAATCGTGGGTAGCCCTGAGACTGAGGGTGAGGCGTGTGAGGTGAGTGGACTTGTGGATGAGGGGGAGGCACCTGGTGAGGGGAAGGGACATGCAGGTAGGGGTATCCCTCCAAGGTTGCAGAGAGTGGTCGAGGTGAAAGTCCACAGGGTTGAGACAATGGAGGTGATGGAGTCAAAGGGTAAATCCCGTAAGAGGCCAGGAGGAGAGGACAAGGACGATGTCTTGACCAGGGGTGGTGACAGGGGAATGAAGGGTGGGGAGGGGGCTAGGAAGATGGGTAGGGATGGGAAGGGGGTTAATGGAAGTGCCAAGGTGTGTAATCCTGTGGAGAAGAGACAACCGAAGCAGAGAGGGAAACCAATGCCGATGCATTCAAGTGTCTGAGCACGAATGTGAATGGCCTCAAGAATGAGGTCAAGAGAAGATGAGTTGAGGTTACATTGTGATGAATGTATGTTTCCTTCAGGAACATAATTATAGGTGTGGGAGGGATTTAGAGTTGCAAAGTTATAGGGTGTTTATGGGCAGTTTGCAACTTTTCAAGGGTGGTGTGCTGGTGGGCATACGTGAGTCTAGCCCTTTTACTTTGACATCATGGGTGGAGGGGGGTGGGGGGAGGTTAGTCAGGGTGGAGTGTTGGTGGGGCGAGACACGGGTATGTTTGATAGGCGTTTACATGCCTGCGGATCCTACCCATAGTGTTAAGGAAGAATTTGTACAGAGCGAGTTGGTGTACGCCTTCCGGGGGATCCCGAATGTAGCTGTCATCACAGGGGATTGGAACTGTGTATCCAGGGAAAAGGATGTAGAGCCAAGAGGGGCGGGCTGCATGTTGGGAGCTTTACATGAGGTGTTGGGAGCAGTGGGCTTGGTGCATGTGGTTAGAGGTGGGGTAGAGTCGGTGGAGCATACTTTTTTTAGGAGAGGTTATGCTGCGCAGCTTGATCGGGTGTAAGTGTCACGAACGGTAGAGGTATTTAAGGTAGAAAATATGGATGTGGGGTTCTCTGATCATAGGGGTGTTATAGCTGAGGTGGGGTGGGTAGGAGAAGTGTCGGTGTATCAGAGTTACTGGAAATTAAATGTAAGTTTGTTAAATAGGGTGGGTGGTAAGGGGAATTTTGATGAATGGTGGGCGGGGTTGTGGGGCTGGGGAAGGGGATCAGTGATGTGGTGAGCCACACGTAGAAAAGGTGGCAATAGAAGGGTTTTATGAAAGGGAGGGTAGGGAAGCAACAAGATATAGGTATGGGTATCAGCGTTATTTAAAGGGACAGTTGAGGGAGTGTTATGGGGGGAAGGGCTGTCTCAGGAGGAAGTTGCAGATTTGCGTGGCAAACTACAGGACATACAAAACAAGCGTTTCCAAGCACTTAGGGTTCGGAGTGGACTTGAGGATGTTTTATGGGGCGATAGGACGTCGGCTGTGGTGTTGCGGCATTTCCAGAAACACAGGGAAATTATTATTATTATTATTATAAACAAAAGAAGCGCTAAACCACAGGGGTTATACAGCGTGGCTGGTCAGGACAGGATGCAGGGAGAATGGATTGTAAGAGGGAGATGGATGATTAGTAGGGTATGGAGTGCAGCAGGATAGTGGATAGTGCAGGGATAGAGGGTAGCAAGAGATCGAGGTAGAAGGGACTGAGGGAGGTGCTAGAGGTATAATCTTCAGAGTTTGTGTAATAAGTCAGTTTCTGTCAAAAAGTCAATGAGAGAGTCGGGATTAAAGGAGGGTCCATCAGCAAGAAGGGAAGGTGAAGAAAGGGCCGCAGAGTGAAGACGCCGTTGGAGGTAAATTCTACGTTCTCGTTGATAGAGTGGGCAGTCCCACAGAATATGTCGAACAGACACAGGAACCTGACAATGCTCACAGAAAGGGGCAGGGAGCCTCTCCATGAGATACCCGTGAGTAAGACGAGTGTGGCCGATGCGAAGACGGGAGAGTGTAGTCTCACAACCTCGACATTGGTGACAAGAAGTAGGCCAGAAACCTATACTCGGTTTAATAGAATGAAGTTTGTTATTTAGCAGGTCCGACCAGTGTTGTTGCGAACGGGGGCGAAGGTGGGTAGCAATGACCGCAAAATAGTCCGTGAAAGGAACACCTCTATATGAAACTGGAAGGTCATGTACTGCTGACCACGCAGCAGTGTCTGCCTGTTCATTGCCCTGTACGTCAACATGACCAGAGACCCAACAAAAAACAATATCTTTGTGCTTGCTAGATATACGGCATAACCAAAGTTGGATACGAAGAACTTGGGGGTTAGGTGTATCAAATTTACGGATAGCCTGTAAAGCACTAATTCAGCCGTAAATATGCTAGCCGAGGGTAATAGATGCCCTCGCACGACACTGTCCTGAAACACTGCTGCAAATCCGACGCCATCAGATGACTTTGAACCATCAGTGTATACTGTGATGGCATGGAAATGAGAACGGAAGTGGTCCAGAAAAAAAGAGCGAGATGCCGCCGTAGGTAGTTGGACTTTCGCGCAAGGTAGAGGAATAGAACAGACACGGACAGCAGGAACTTCCCAAGGGGGTAGGGAAAAAGGAGATGTCACATGAACATATAGAGGTGGTAGCTGAAATGGAAGACAGGAGTGAATGTAGACGAAGAGAAAAGGGACGAAGTAAGCAGGAGCGACGAACAAATAAAGAGCATCTACTAACATCTGTGACAATCCTATACATGGAAGGATTGCGGAGGTCATGAGAGCGAACATAATAGCGAATGCAATGTGCATCACGACAATCGGACAAGGATGGAATGTTCAATTCTACATAGAGGCTCTCAACCGGGGAAGAACGAAATGCACCAAGGCATAAGTGTAATCCCTGGTGATAGATGGGATTAAGGATGGAAAGAGTAGCAAGAGAGGCCGCCGAATATATCTTTTCACCACAATCGAGTTTCGATAAAATTAGGGCTGAATGCAGACGAAGAGAAGTTCTACGATCAGCCCCCATGAAAGATGTGCAAGGGTTTTAAGGAGGTTCAGCCAGCTGTGACAATTTGCCTTCAGAGAGGTAATGTGAAGTTTCAAAAACAATCGACGGTCAAACAGGAGGCCGAGAAACCTGACTATCACGTTCCGGGATATGTATGGGATAGGTACAAGGGATGATCAGAGACCACTTAACGTCTAGTAAACGTAATTTGATGTTTTTTGCCACTAGAAAATTTAAACCCGTGAGTGGTGGCCCAATCAGAAACCCAGTTGATGGCTTGCTGGAGGGAAACTGCAATGAGGTGACAGTCAGCACCTGCGCAAGCTATAGCAAAGTCATCCACATAGAGCGATGACCAAATATTGGATGGGAGAACAGATGCCAGATTATTTATAGCAAGCAGAAAGAGTGTTGTGCTCAGAACACATCCCTGGGGGACACCTTCAGCTTAGACAAATTCCGGGGAAAGCTCATTACTAACCCGGACACGGAAGTGTCTGTCAGTTAAGAAGGCCTTAAGGAAGAATGGAAGGTTGCCTCAGAGGCCTAAGGAGTGGGCCTGGGCCAAGATATTATATCTCCAAGTTGTGTCATAAGCCTTCTCAAGGTCGAAAAAGATAGTGATAACCAAGTGGTTATTAGCAAAGGCATTACGAATATACATATCCAAGCCCAGCAAAGGGTCAATGGCAGAACAGCCCTTACAAAAGCCATATTGACAAGGGGAGAGACTATTGTGCATCTCTAAAAACCACATCAAACTAGACGTTACATCCCCTTGCAAACTGCACTGGTAAGAGCGATGGGACGGTAGTGGGAGGTATCAGGTCCAGTAGTACCCGGTTTGCGAAAAGGGAGAACAATAGCAGACTTCCACAGTTGGGGAAGAACTCCTTGCGACCATATAAGATTAAAGAGTCGTAAGAGGACAGTAAGAGCAGACTTATGTAAAAGCTGTAGCATACGAATATATATGCCGTCTGGCCCAGCTGCCGATGATCGGCAAGCAGAGTGTGTTGCCTCCAGTTCTTGAAGGGTAAAAGGCACATTATAAGATTCTTCCCTAAGAGAAGAAAAATCTAAGGGCTTTAACTCGCTGGCAGACTTAGAAGAAAGGAACGAGGGGCATAGATGGAGCCCCTGAGAAATGCGGACCAGATGATTACTAATTTCAGTGGCAACGGCAAGAAGGTGTGCTATATCGACACCAGCAATCTGAAGGACAGGAGCCGGGTCAGGGGAGAATTTACTACTCAATTTCCGCACTTTCTTCCAGACTGCACTCATTGAGGAAGCCGAAGTGACCGTAGAAATGTAATCTCGCCAGCATGTGCGTTTAGCGTCACGAATGACACGGCGAGCAATAGCTCTCTTCTGCTTAAAATCAAGGAGTCTCTCTGTGGTTCTGTTATACCGATACCTGCCCCACGCAGCTCGTTTCAAACGTACTGCCCGAGCACAAGCAGGAGACCACCAAGGCACGCACTTCTGAGAATGCTTGTCCGAGGTTTGAGGGATAGAATGTGAAGCTGCCGTGAAGTCGGAGGATGAAAATAGATGTAAAATCTCATCAATGGAGGACGAGGAAGGAACCTCATGAAAGGCAGTAAGTTGTGCATAAAGGTCCCATTTCGCCCGGTCAAATTGCCAGCATGGGCTACGAGGAGGTGGAGAATACGAAGGGGATCTAAGGATAATTGGGAAATGATCGCTATCATGCAAGTCCAGGAGGACAGACCAGGTGAAGTCAAGGACAGTTGATGAAGAGCAGATGGAAAGATCGATGCAGGAGAAAGAATGAGTTCGGGGATAAAAATGGGTAGGAGTACCCGTATTTAGAACATGGAGGGGGAGAGAAGCAAGAAATGCCTCCAACTGAACGCCACGGGAGTCACAGTGCGACCCTCCCCAAAGAAAATGGTGTGCGTTAAAATCGCCAAGTAATAGAAGGGGTGGCAGCAAAAAAGAAACCAGAAAATCAACATCTTGGATAGACAATGCTCGCGAAAGGGAAAGATACAGAGTGTATACCACTTATTCAAGAAGATACAGGCAGCGGTGTAATGTACAGAAGAATGAACATAGAGCTGACAGTATGGAACACCAGTGCGTATAAGAAGAGCACTTTCGTTAAAGGATCCATCAGAGAAAGATTCCGATGAATATAACAAATCATAGCCTGAAATGATGAATGATCACGTCGACCCTGATCGAAACCTATTTAATCAAACACCCATTCAAAATTTACTGGAAAATAACTGCCTCTACTACACAGCTTCACAAGACCACACTGTCCTAAACACTACTAAAAGTATAACAGTTCTTAACTACAACGTCCGATCCTTAAGCAAACACTATGATGACCTCCTTGCCCTCCTTGGTTCCCTAAAGACAACCTTCACATGTATTGTCCTTACTGAAACCTGGCTTAAGCAGGATACAATAGATATCTACTCGCTACCAGGATACACAGCAATACACAACTGCAGACCACATCAAGTTGGGGGTGGTATTGCAATCTATTACTCTAATGAAATATCCTGTTGTGACACCACTTGCTATAATGATGAATTTGGAGAATATATTTTTGCTAATTTTACTGCACAAAACCTTAAGACTCCCATAACAATCGGGGCCATTTACCGGCTGCCTCATACGAACATCCCAAATTTTAGCGATCAAATAAAAACGCTAATAACAAACAACCAAATGAACAAACACCACCTTATCTTAGCTGGAGACTTCAACATCAACCTTGGACAACCAGATGACCAGCCAGTAACCAATTTCATCAACAATATGAAAAACACACTTCTCATAACAACAATAACCAAACCAACCAGGCTTACTGAGACGAGTGCAACCATAATTGACCATATATGGACCAATATCCTAGCCCCCCCTTAAATCAGGGATAATAACAGACAGCACCACAGACCACTACCCCACCTTCCTCTTAACAAACATTAGTAAACCGCCCCTAGAATACACCAAAGTTTCATTTAGACTCCATGACCAGGCATCAATAAATAACTTCACAGCAGAGCTAGAGACGGTTGACTGGGCTATAAAATTCTCAAATGCCAAGGGTATCGATGATTGGACAGACAACTTTCTTAATAAATTACATAGACTATACAACAAACATTGTCCTATAAAAATGAAACAGATTACGAATAAACGGCTAGGCTGCCCATGGCTAACTAACAGCTTACTAAAATCCATTAACAAGAAACATCAATATGAGAAGCAATATAGACGGGGATTCATGCATAAGGAGTTTATTAAACACTATTCATCAGTTCTCACCAAACTAATAAAAAAAGTCAAACAATTGTACTACTCCAGCAGATTCACTGAAACAAGAGGAGATATAAAAATAGACCTGGAAAACTCTCACAGATTATGGGCACCCACAAACTGAAAAAAAACTAGGGAAATTATCCTAACTAAACCAAACGAAACACCACTACAGCCTATTGATACAGTAAACAAGATAAATGACTTCTTCTCAACCATAGTTTCAAATCTTGTCAGTAAAATCCCAGATACCAATGCCCGAGCAAGTGATTACCTAGATGGGAATTTCCCATCCTCCTTATATCTTGCACCTACTGAACCCACTGAAGTCACCATGATAATCAAGTCACTTAAAAATAAATCAGGGCATCTGTCTCAAGTTCCACCCTTAATATACAAACGAGCCGCTCATGTCCTTTCATATCCTATTTCATTACTTTTTAACAAATCATTAGAAGCTAGCACTTTCCCAACACTAATCAAAACAGCAAGGGTTACACCAATACACAAAGGTGGTGACCCCACAGACGTAAACAACTATAGGCCTATATCAAATCTACAGTTGCTATCCAAAATCTTCGAGAAACTTGTGCACAAAGCATACTCAACCCCTGCCAATTTGGCTTCAGGAAAAATAAAAGCACTAACGATGCAATAGTAAAAATGATAGACCTGCTTTACACAGCACTCGAAAATAAGGAATATCCACAAACTTGACCACTATGGAATAAGAGGTCATGCAATAGCATACTTCAAATCCTACCTCACTACTAGGTATCAGTATGTCACTATTAAACACACATCCTCCACGACACTACCACTAGACACCGGAGTACCGCAGGGAAGTGTCCTTGGTCCCCTGCTCTTCCTCTTATACATCAATGTGTATCACAACACCTGAAACCAATACTCTTTGCTGACGACACAACTTATGTCATCTCCCACACAAACCTTGCCACCTTAATACTATTGTTAACGACGAATTAATAAAAATATCAACATGGATGACAGCCAATAAACTTACACTCAACACTGATAAGACCTTCTATATTATGTTTGGCAACAGAGCAGATGATTCACAATTAAACATTAAGATCAACACTACACCTATTGCTAAACATAATGAGGGCAAGTTCCTAGGCCTTCACCTTGACAGCAGCCTGAAATTCAGCACCCATATCCAACACATAACAAAGAAAGTGTCCAAAACTGTGGGGATCCTCTCTAAGATACAGTATTATGTACCACAATCAGCCCTACTCACACTTTACTACTCACTCATCTATCCCTACCTCACATATGCCATTTGTGCATGGGGATCAACAGCAATTACCCACTTAAAGCCAATAATAACCCAACAAAAAGCCGCAGTAAGAATTATCACACAATCCAACGCTAGGCAGCACCCCCACCCCACTCTTCAAAGACCTAAACCTACTCACTGTTCAGAACATCCATACTTTCTACTCTGCTATCTACATTTATAGAACCATTAATTCCAACTTTAACCCTGAGAAAAAAAACTTTCTTGACAGCTGTGACAGGACCCATAGACATAATACCAGACATAAACATCTCTTTGACATTCCCCGTGTCCGACTAAATCTATACAAAAATTCAATGCACATAAAAGGGCCTAAAATCTGGAACTCCCTGCCTGAAAACTCTAGAACTGCAGACACAACCTCCATTTTCAAAAGCACCGTTAAAAAACATCTTATCTCACTTACGCACCCAACCGGTAGCTAACCACATGAAAACTACTTTATCTTGCACATATCCACAGCAAAACACACATTGATATCTGTGATTCCCCTTAATTTGCACAGGACTAACCAAAATTCTAATAAAACTGTTGCTTCATAATTCTTAAGCTAGTCATAAGTTTGCCTAAGACACTCCAATATAGAAACTGTAATATGCCTTTACCATTAATATATAAACTAATTGTTAAATTCTTAAACTAATTGTCAAATTCTTAAATGTTTAAATTCCAGTACCTCAATTTTGTAAACCTAGTTAATCACTACAATTACCTAACCTTACTATCTGTAAAATCATTGTGTCGCTATTGAGTAAGACCTATCATAAGACTGCCTGAAAAGCCTATGCATACCTAGGCATATTATTGGCCATCTTGTAATATCTACTTCATAAAATGTATAATTATAAGTACACCCCACCTTGTATATTACCAGAAATAAAGAATTTGAATTTGAATTTGAATTACTCTTGCTCTAGTATCAACACTTTCCTCTCATACATCAGTTATACTTTTGTATAACTGTTAATTTATCAAAATAATTCTTTGGCCAATCTACTATTAATTTTTTGGGCCATGAAGTAGGTAGTGGCACAGTGGCTCCTAAATTTGCAAAAATTCTTACCATTAAAAATTATCCAGTACCCCCTGACAGAAAATCCCTGCAACGTTTTCTAGGGATGGTAGGGTTTTATAGAAGAGTCTGTAAGTAAGTAAGTTTATTCAGGTATACACAAATACAGTTACATAGATTATCATACATAGCAGCATATGTGTAGAGAACCTAGGATAACCCAAAAAGTCGGACAGAATGACTTATTTCCAGATATTGTTTCCCTCTAACCTCACTTACCAGTCACAAAGTTCCCTTTATTTGGACCCCATAATGTCAAAATGCTTTTACGAAAGCAAAGAGATTACTTTGTACTGCACCCATTCTTTTGTCTCCAGAATTTTCACAACCATTCTCATTACAGATAGATGCTTGTGAGTCTGGGGTGGGGGCAGTGCTTCTGCAATCTGGGGACGATGGGTTGCAGCCTGTGGCATACTTCTCATATAAGTATGCACCACACCAGAGGGCCTACTCCACTATAGAGAAGGAGGCCCTGGCTCTGATATTGGCATTAGAGCACTTTGACGTTTACGTGGGACAGACGTCTCAGGTGGTCACCATCTATAGTGACCACAACCCTCTGGTGTACCTCCAATTCATGAAGAATCACAACACAAGACTCGTGAGATGGAGTATGAAGCTGCAACCCTACAAACTATCAATTAAAAACATCTCTGGCAAAGACAATACGCTGGCAGGTGTGTTATCTCGAACGTAATATTAGGTTAGAAAATGTTAGGGACTTTGGCTAGAGCCAGCTCTTTTTTTTCCTCTAGTGGTTTTTTTTTTTTTTTAGTGAGGGGATACTCTGCTACCGACCGCAGGTATCTTGGACCTACGTTAGCCCTACCGTCTGCTGTCTCACTCTTAAGTTTATTATTATTATAATCACATAGAAGCGCTAAACCACAGGGGTTATACAGCGCTGCAACTCTTAAGTTTAAAGCCGGACTTTATGTCTCGAGAAAAGTTTAGCTTTATCTAACGAGTTGGATGGTTGAGGGGAAAGGCGGTCCCATTATTGTAACGTGCCATGGTGGCACTCTACCCATGTGAGGTGGAAGCCTAGTGCTGAGCCCTCTTGGGGGGGGGATTGTTGCATGCAAAGAGTATGTCACCTTTATTCAGAGCATGTTAAACACACCCACATAGGCTGCCTCACCAACCAGCGAATCATCTTGTTAGGATTTGGTGATCGGGGCCCCATCACCAGATCAACAACTTGGTTCAGCCAATCATAATGTGGGTCTGGCAATTGTAAAGGTGATGTGGATTCCACTCGCATGTCTACCATTGTCATTCCCACCCTGAGCTAGTTGTTGCACGGTCGTCTCTGTCTCTTGGCTGTTGTTCTGTCTTGGCTACCGTGGCGTGCACTAATACTACTCTATTTGTATATAGTGTACATAATTGTATAAAGATATAAATATACTTGGTGAAGGAAAATACAAAAACTCAGAAAATATATATATATATATAATTATATATATATATATATATATATATATATATATATATATATATATATATATATAATTGTTGTTAGGTGAACAGGGACAGCAGGTGTTAAGTGACTAACACCCAGGTACCTACTTACTGCTAGGTGAACAGGGACAGTAGGTGTAAGGTGACTAACATCCAGGTACCTACTTACTGTTAGGTGAATAGGGACAGCAGGTGTAAGGTGACTAACATCCAGGTACCTACTTACTGTTAGGTGAACAGTGACAGCAGGTGTAAGGTGACTAACATCCAGGTACCTACTTACTGTTAGGTGAACAGGGACAGCAGGTGAAGGTGACTAACACCCAGGTACCTACTTACTGCTAGGTGAACAGGGACAGCAGGTGTAAGGTGACTAACACCCAGGTACTTACTTACTGCTAGGTGAACAGGGACAGCAGGTGTAAGGTGACTAACACCCAGGTACCTACTTACTGCTAGGTGAACAAGGACAGCAAGTGTAAGGTGACTAACACCCAGGTACCTACTTACTGTTAGGTGAACAGGGACAGCAGGTGTAAGGTGACTAATATCCAAGTAACTACTTACTGTTAGGTGAACAGTGACAGCAGGTGTAAGGTGACTAACACCCAGGTACCTACTTACTGCTAGGTGAACAAGGACAGCAGGAGTAAGGTGACTAACACCCAAGTACCTACTTACTGTTAGGTGAACAGGGACAGCAGGTGTAAGGTGACTAACACCCAGGTACCTACTTACTGTTAGGTGAACAGGGACAGCAGGTGTAAGGTGACTAACATCCAGGTACCTACTTACTGTTAGGTGAACGTGACAGCGGTTGTAAGGTGACTAACATCCAGGTACCTACTTACTGATAGGTGAACAGGGCCAGCAGGTGTAAGGTGACTAACACCCAGGTACCTACTTACTTCTAGGTGAACAAGGACAGCAGGTGTAAGGAAACACATCCAATGTTTCTACCGGTGCCGGAATCGAACCACGGACCCTCACCGTTTGAAGAGAGAGTTTTTGCCACCAGGTTATCCAGAGTTATTATCATTCCTGGGTTAATAATCCTGTCTTAATTTTATTCTTTCAGTTACTCGTAACATTGATAATAGAAAATGCATAATGGTATGTTTACCTTCATAGAAACCGCTTTTATTTAGGAAGCACTCGAGTGTATTTCCCAGGCCACCATAACTGGTCAGAGACCCAGCCATGATGAGCAGACACAGGATCGAGCCTCGACTACTCCTTGCACTCAGTGATCCACTTGGTTAGCACTTTATTAAATACAATAATTCCTAGGAAGGATTGAACGTGAAAACTTGATGGTGAAGCGACCAACCCACAAGAAGGGGCGGCACCTGAAGTGTTATGTTGGGGTAGCTTAGAGGTGGGTGGCACTCTGGCTGGGAGAGCTAGGGGGGCTTTTGCCCCCTAATTAACTTATTAACCTAATTAACTTAAGAGCACTAAATTAATTTAAGTATTAACACACACTTAAAATTATACTATTGTAAATTTTATTAATTGTAATTTTTTTTTTTTTTGCAACGCCTGTACTGTAAATTTTACTATTAATAAAACTATTGCTACGCCTCTTTTTGTATTAATGTACAATTAAAATTTACTACTCCATAACCTGTGTCTAGTTTTAAGTAGTCATAAGCATTAGTATTATTCTGCCAGTAATGCTAATACATTTTAGTGGCTCCCTTTTTGCTTAACATTACTTATGTATACTACACATTGTATACTACACATTGTATACTACACATTGTATACTACACATTGTATACTACACATTGTATACTACACATTGTAGACTACACATTGTATACTACACATTGTATACTACACATTGTATACTCTGCAAGGAAATAAATATCTGAATTTGCCTCGTCCATTGGTGCCACCCTGAAGTAAGGGTTGTTCAGTGCCTGGTCCCTTGGTGCCACCCTGAAGTAAGACTTGTACAGTGCCTGGTCCCTTGGTGCCACCCTGAAGTAAGGGTTGTACAGTGCCTGGTCCCTTGGTGCCACCTTGAAGTAAGGGCTGTACAGTGCCTGGTCCCTTCATGCCACCCTGAAGTAAGACTTGTACAGTGCCTGGTCCTTTGGTGCCACCCTGAAGTAAGGGTTTTACAGTGCCTGGTCCCTTGGTGACACCCTGAAGTAAGGGTTGTACAGTGCCTGGTCCTTTGGTGCCACCCTGAAGTAAGGGTTGTACAGGGCCTGGTCCCATGGTGCCACCCTGAAGTAAGACTTGTACAGTGCCTGGTCCCTTGGTGCCACCCTGAAGTAAGACTTGTACAGTGCCTGGTCCCTTGGTGCCACCCTGAAGTAAGGGTTGTACAGTGCCTGGTCCCTTGGTGCCACCTTGAAGTAAGGGCTGTACAGTGCCTGGTCCCTTCATGCCACCCTGAAGTAAGACTTGTACAGTGCCTGGTCCTTTGGTGCCACCCTGAAGTAAGGGTTTTACAGTGCCTGGTCCCTTGGTGACACCCTGAAGTAAGGGTTGTACAGTGCCTGGTCCTTTGGTGCCACCCTGAAGTAAGGGTTGTACAGGGCCTGGTCCCATGGTGCCACCCTGAAGTAAGACTTGTACAGTGCCTGGTTCCTTGGTGCCACCCTGAAGTAAGACTTGTACAGTGCCTGGTCCCTTGGTGCCACCCTGAAGTAAGGGCTGTACAGTGCCTGGTCCCTTCATGCCACCCTGAAGTAAGACTTGTACAGTGCCTGGTCCTTTGGTGCCACCCTGAAGTAATGGTTGTACAGTGCCTGGTCCCTTGGTGCCACCCTGAAGTAAGGGTTGTACAGTGCCTGGTCCTTTGGTGCCACCCTGAAGTAAGGGTTGTACAATGCCTGGTCCCATGGTGCCACCCTGAAGTAAGACTTGTACAGTGCCTGGTCCCTTGGTGCCATCCTGAAGTAAGACTTGTACAGTGCCTGATCCCTTGGTGCCACCCTGAAGTAAGACTTGTACAGTGCCTGGTCCCTTGGTGCCACCCTGAAGTAAGACTTGTATAATACCTGGTCCCTGGGTGCCACCCTGATGTAAGACTTGTAAAGTGCCTGGTCCCTTGGTGCCACCCTGAAGTAAGACTTGTACAGTGCCTCGTCTCTTGGTGCCACCCTGAAGTAAGGGCTGTACAATGCCTGGGATGTACTGAAATGATCCGAGGAAATGGAGTGTAGCTCTGATTTCTTGGACCAATACCTGGAGAGGGTATTGTGGATCAACACCTCCACGGCCCGGTCCGTGACCAGGCCTTGCGGTAGATCAAGGTCTGATCAACTAGGCTGTTACTAATGGCTGCACACAAACCCACATACGAACCACAGCCCGGCTGATAAGGTACTGACTTTAGGTGCCTGTCCAGTGCCTTCTTGAAGACAGCCAAGGGTTTATTGGTAATCCCCCTTACGTATGCTGGGAGGCAGTTGAACAGTCTTGGGTCCCTGACACTTATTGTGTTGTCTCCTAGCGTATTTTTGGCGCCCCTGCTTTTCATTAGGGGATGTTGCATCTCCTGCCCGGTGGTCTGGTGGCTAGAGCTCTCGCTTCACACACGGAGGGCCCGGGTTCGATTCCCGGCGGGTGGAAACATTTCGACGTATTTCCTTACACCTGTTGTCATGTTCACCTAGCAGCAAATAGGTACCTGGGGTGATAGTCGACTGGTGTGGGTCGCATCCTGGGGGACAAGATTAAGGACCCCAATGGAAATAAGACAGACAGTCCTCGATGACGCACTGACTTTCTTGGTTTATCCTGGGTGGCTAACCTTCCGGGGTTAAAAATCCGAAGAAAATCTTATCTATCTTATCTTATCTGCCCAGTGTTTTGCTTTCGCAGGGAGTGATTTTCATGTGCAAATTTGGGACTAGTCCCTCTAAGATTTTTCAGGTGTGTATTATCGTGTATCTTTCTCACCCGCATTCCAGGGAGTACATATCAAGGGACTTCAACTGTTCCCAGTAATTTAGGTCCTTTATTGTGCTTATACGTGCAGTGAAAGTTCTCTGTACACTCTCCAGATC
The DNA here is from genome assembly GCA_009830355.1 of Cherax destructor. Taxonomy (NCBI): domain Eukaryota; kingdom Metazoa; phylum Arthropoda; class Malacostraca; order Decapoda; family Parastacidae; genus Cherax; species Cherax destructor. Next base: position 170,857 of record WNWK01002471.1, on the reverse strand, counting down.
TGCAATATCACCTGCCTTCAATTGAAGGGGGCCGTTAGTGTACAGCAATATTCCAGTCTAGAGAACACAAGCGATTTGTAGAGAATCATCATGGTCTTGGCATCCCTAGTTTTGAAGGTTTTCAATATACATTCTATCATTTTCCTTGCAGATGTGTTAGATAGATTGTTGTGATCCTTGAAAGTGAGATCCTTTGACTGCCACTGGCAGGTCCTTTACATTAGTTTTTCACTCTATTGTGTGATTGGAATTCGTTTTATACGCCGAGTTAGTTTAATATCTTTATTATGCACCTCATACCCATCCTGTGGGCGAGTCAAAAGATTACAGAGGTATAATTAAAACTAAAGGAATCTTACAGGAATCAAGAAATGCGGGAAGAACTAAAAGCCATAAATGAAATTGAAAGAAACCCAAAGTATTTCTTTTCTTATGCTAAATCAAAGTCGAGAACAACATCCAGTATTGGGCCCCTACTTAAACGGGATGGGTCCTACACAGATGACAGCAAGGAAATGAGTGAGTTACTAAAGTCCCAGTATGACTCAGTTTTTTAGCGAGCCGCTAACCAGACTGAAAGTTGAAGACCTAAATGATTTTTTTATGAGAGTGCCACAGAACTTGGCAGATGCATGCCTATCTGACATTACCCTGATTATTATTATTATAATCAAATAGAAGCGCTAAACCACAGGGGTTATACAGCGCTGACATTACCCTGATGCCAAACGACTTCGAAAAGGCAATAAATGGCATGCCCATACACTCCGCTCCAGGCCCAGACTCATGGAACTCCGTGTTCATCAAGAACTGCAAGAAGTCCCTATCACGTGCTTTTAACATCCTATGGAGAGGAAGCATGGACACTGGGGTCGTCCCGCAGCTACTAAAAACAACAGACATAGCCCCGCTCCACAAAGGGGGCAGTAAAGCAATAGCAAAGAACTACAGACCAATAGCGCTAACGTCCCATATCATAAAAAATCTTTGAAAGGGTTCTAAGAAGCAAGATTGCCACTCATCTAGATACCCATCAATTACACAACCCAAGGCAGCATGAGTTTAGAGCAGGTCACTCCTGTCTGTCCAAACTACTGGACCACTACGACAAAGTTCTGGATGCTCTAGAAGACAAACAGAATGCAGATGTTATATACACAGACTTTGCAAAAGCCTTTGACAAGTGTGACCATGGTGTAATAGCACACAAAATGCATGATAAATGAATAACAGGAAAAGTTGGTAGATGGATCTATAATTTCCTAACAAGTAGAACACAAAGAGTAGTAGTCAACAGAGTAAAGTCTGAGGCGGCTACAGTGAAAAGCTCTGTTCCACAAGGCACAGTACTCGCTCCCATCCTGTTCCTCATCCTCATATCAGACATAGACAGGGATATAAGCCACAGTGCCATGTCTTCCTTTGCAGATGACACCCGAATCTGCATGACAGTGTCCACCGTTGAAGACACTGCAAGACTCCAAGCAGACATAAACCAAATCTTTAAATGGGCTGCAGAAAACAATATGAAGTTCAATGATGAGAAATTTCAATTACTCAGATATGGAAAACGTGAAGACATTAAAATCTCATCGGAGTACAAAACAAATTCCAACCACACAATAGAGCGAAAAACTAATGTCAAAGACCTGGGAGTGATCATGTCAGAGGATCTCACCTTCAAAGACCATAACACCGTAGAAATCTCATCTGCTAGAAAAATGACAGAATGGATAATGAGAACCTTCAAAACCAGGGTTACCAAGCCCATGTTGACACTTTTCAAGTCGCTTGTTCTATCTAGGCTGGAATATTGCTGCACACTAACTGCACCTTTCAAAGCAGGTGAAATTGCTGACCTAGAAAATGTGCAGAGAACCTTCACGGCACGCATAACTGCGATAAACCACCTCAATTACTGGGAACGCTTGAAGTTCCTAAACCTGTACTCCCTAGAACGCAGGCGGGAGAGATACATTATTATATACATGTGGAAAATTCTCGAGGGATTAGTACCAAACTTGCACGAGAGTCACTCCCTACGAAAGCAAAAGACTCGGCAGGCGATGTAACATCACCCCAATGAAAAGCAGGGGTGCCACTAGCACGTTGAGAGACAACACAATAAGTGTCAGGGGCCCAAGACTGTTCAACTGCCTCCCAGCATACATCAGGGGAATTACCAACAAACCCCTGGCTGTCTTCAAGCAGGCACTGGACAGGCACCTAAAGTCGGTACCTGACCAGCGAGGCTGTGGTTTGTACGTTGGACTGCGTGCGGCCAGCAGTAACAGCCTGGTTGATTAGGCTCTGATCCAACATGAGGCCTGGTCACAGACCGGGCCGCAGGGGCGTTGACCCCTGGAACTCTCACCAGGTATACTCTAGGTATATAATGGGTTCAGGGACTGGGCCCCAAAGTTTTGATAGCTGAGCAAGTTACAAAGGTAATGAACTCCTGGTAGATCTGGTCACAATCATGGCAAGTTACAAAGGTATTTTTTTTACTCCGATACAGTGTAATTGGTCTTCATCAACATAAATTTATTCCACCCTGAAGTGGAAACATTAGAATTGCTAAAGTTACTTAACTCAGAGGAATGCTTAACAAGACTTAGTCAAGTTTCTCAGCTCAGGCTGACACACTTCATTACTTTTGTAATGAATTCAAGATTCATTCCTGGCATGAGTGGAGATGTTTGGCATGTTTCCTTAGACCTGGTACTTTGTTCACCTAACAGTATAGAGGTACTGTACCCGAGTGTTATCTGACTGTTTTGAGTGGCAACTTATGGAAAAGGATCAAAGGATCATGATAAAAAATAAGCCAGACAGATTGTCCTTTTTTGGTTATCCTGGGTTGCTAATCTTCTTGGTTAATAATCTGAATAAAATCTTTATCCTTTGTAATGGAGTATGACAGTCAATTTGTTCTGCACGATGGGCATGTTTTATCTCAAGTGAACAACTGATACTGTTACACACAATGACTGAGGGACATACTGTACTCAGATATAAGATGCGCAGTTGCAAACCCGACCAAGTGCAAAGTCCTGAAGACTGATGAAGGGCAAAGAAGACCGCAGACGGACTAGAGTCTAGGGGGCCAGAGACTACAAACCTCACTCATGGAAAAGGATCTTGGGGTGAGTATAACAATGAGCACATCTGCTGCAGCATATGGACGCCTAGCAAACCTAAGAATAGCATTCCGATATCTTAATAAAGAATCGTTCAGGACCCTGTACACCGTGTAGGTCAGGCCCATATTGCAGCACCAGTTTGGAACTCACACCTAGCCAAGCACGTATGGAAATTAGAGAAAGTGCAAAGGTTTGCAACAAGACTAGTCCCTGAGCTAAGGGGCATGTCCTACGAGGAGAGGTTAAGGAAATCGACATGATGACATTGGAGGACAGGAGAGATAGGGGGATTATGGTAACGTCATAAAATACTGAGAGGAATCGACAAGGTGGACAGAGACAGGATGTTCCAGAGATGGGACACAGCAACAAGGGGTCACAATTGGAACTTGAAGACTTAGATGAATAAGTGGTACCACTAGCATCATAAGAGACAACACAATAAGTGTCAGGGGCCCAAGACTGTTCAACTGCCTCCCAGCATACATAAGGGGGATTATCAATAGACCCCTGGCTGTTTTCAAGAAGGCACCTAAAGTCAGTACCTGACCAGCCGGGCTGTGGCTCATACGTCAGATTGCGTGCAGCTAGCAGTAACAGCCTGGTTGATCAGGCCCTGATCCACCATGAGGCCTGGTCACAGATCGGGCTGCGGGGGCGTTAACCCCCAAAACCCTCTCCAGGTATACTCCAGGTATGCATTTATTATCAGTATTGGTATTATATTCTCAAAGAAGTGCTAAAACCTGTATGTTTGAAGAGGTGTAATAGGAAGTCAGATGCTAAAGAGTACTGAAGTATACGAACAGGTATATCATCAGGTCCAGCTCCCATAGTATAACACCTTGCAAATGCCAATGTATGTACAAGGAGTTTTCTCTGAATGTTATAGAGGTTAGAGCAAAATAAATTCCAACAGACTATTACTATGATATTCACCAAAAAGCAGTAGACCCCTGTGGGTCATAGTGTTTATCCTTTTGAACTAAGGAAAGTTAGAATATAAAGACAGCATATGGGAAACATGGGTAAAGTAATGCCCTACTACATTTGTAACATCCTTATTATTATTATTATTATAATCAAATAGAAGCGCTAAACCACAGGGGTTATACAGCTGTAACATCATCAGGGTAGGCTAATTCAACACTAGCAGTTTTAAGGATAGCAACCAGGTTAGGTATTTCCCAATAACTTATGAACTTTTTCTCCTCCCTGCACTCAAGAGGTGATGGCATTGAAGGCAGACAAAGATGCCAACAACTGTGTTTAACTGCCATTATGATATAAAGCACAAGATTATTTTCTTGTCTGAAGACAAGATAGCATCAGTAGGGCAGGTATTACATTCACAGGGATGTATGTACTAAGTGCAGAGGGTTCATACAGTGTTTGGGTAATGGTTGGCAATCAGATTTTATTTGAGGAAGAGAAGGGTAGCTCCACTTTCTTGGATCAAGTTCTTCACTAGCATCAAGGAATCCTCCTCGAAGGGACAAGTATTCATCAATCAAAGAGTTCAGAAAAGTCTGTTAAAATGTGAAATCATCCTGGAAAATGTAAAATCCTCCTAGAAAATGCACAATAATCTGAAGAAATGTTCAACGATGCCAAGATATACTGTGCTAAAACAATTCAGGAGTCCATCTGCACTACTAATGTAACTTCAGTATTAAGAGAAAACTCAGAGTCCCAACCCCTCAGGAGAGGCGCCTTCAGGGGTTGGGACTCATGACTCACAGAAATGAACTTATTTTTCCTTTCCCTTCGATTGAACTTAATTACGTACCTCCCATTCTTACAAGTGCTGTATGACCCTGCAGGTTTAGTGCTCCCCAGTCAATGTAGTAATAATGATCTTGGTCCAGATTAATTGAGTCACTTGTATACCAATTTTCCTCCTGCTATTCTATCACACAAGTACAGCACTATCACCATTTTATAAATAAATTACAGTAATACCACTATTATTCTCTCACATAAGTACAAGAATATCACCATTTTCTCACTAGCACTATCACTATTGTCTATGACTCACTATTGTCTATCACATATCGACCACCTGGAGTCTACCTGGAGAGAATTCCAGGGGTCAACGCCCCTGCGGCCCGGTCTGTGACCAGACCTCCTGTTGGACCAGAGTCTGATCAACCAGGCTGTTACTGCTGGCCGCTCGCAGTCCAACGTACGAACCACAGCCCGACTGATCAGGTACCGACTTGAGGTGCCTGTCTAGTGCCTGCTTGAAGACAGCCAGGGGTTTGTTGGTAATCCCCCTGATGTATGCTGGGAGGCAGTTGAACAATCTTGGGCCCCTGACACTTATTGTGTTGTCCCTCAACGTGCTAGTGGCACCCCTGCTCTTCATTGGGAGGATGTTACATCGCCTGCCGAGTCTTTTGCTTTCGTAGGGAGTGATTTTTGTGTGCAAGTTTGGTACTAAGAACTCGAGAATTCTCCATGTGTATATAATAATGTATCTCTCCAGCCTGCGTTCTAGAGAGTACAGGTTTAGGAACTTCAAGCGTTCCCAGTAGTTGAGGTGGTTTATCGCACTTATGCGTGCGGTGAAGGTTCTCTGCACATTTTCAAGGTCAGCAATTTCACCCGCCTTGAAAGGTGCAGTTAGTGTGCAGCAATATTCCAGCCTAGATAGAACAAGCGATCTGTAAAGTGTCAACATGGGCTTGGCATCCCTGATTTTGAAGGTTCTCATTATCCATCCTGTCATTTTTCGAGCAGATGCAATTGCTACTTTGTTATGGTCCTTGAAGGTGAGATCCTCTGACATGATCACTCCCAGGTCTTTGACATTAGGTTTTCGCTCTATTGTGTGGTTGGAATTAGTTTTGTACTCCGATAAGATTTTAATTTCTTCACGTTTTCCGTATCTGAGTAATTGAAATTTCTCATCATTGAACTTCATATTGTTTTCTGCAGCCCATTTAAAGATTTGGTTTATGTCTGCTTGGAGTCTTGCAGTGTCTTCAACGGAGGACACTGTCATACAGATTCGGGTGTCATCTGCAAAGGAAGACACAGCACTGTGGCTTATATCCCTGTCAATGTCTGATATGAGGATGAGGAATAGGATGGGAGAAAGTACTGTGCCTTGTGGAACAGAGCTTTTCACAGTAGCTGCCTCAGACTTTACTCTGTTGACTACTACTCTTTGTGTTCTACATGTTAGGAAATTATAGATCCATCTACCAACTTTTCCTGTTATTCCTTTATCACGCATTTTGTGTGCTATTACACCATGGTCACACTTGTCAAAGGCTTTTGTAAAATCTGTGTATATATTTTTTTTTTTTCAACAAGTCGGCCGTCTCCCACCGAGGCAGGGTGACCCAAAAAGAAAGAAAATCCCCAAAAGAAAATACTTTCATCATCATTCAACACTTTCACCACACTCATACATAATCACTGTCTTTGCAGAGGAGCTCAGATACGACAGCTGAGAAAAGTCCCTCCCAGCTGTCACTATCTCAGACCCCTCCTTTAAAGTGCAGGCATTGTACTTCCCATTTCCAGGACTCAAGTCCAACTAAATCAATTAACTGGTTTCCCTGAATCCCTTCACAAAATGTTACCCTGCTCACACTCCAACAGATCGTCATGTCCCAAAAACCATTCGTCTCCATTCACTCCTATCTAACACGCTCACACATGCTTGCTGGAAGTCCAAGCCCTCGCCCACAAAACCTCCTTTACCCCTTCCCTCCAACCTTTTCTAGGACGACCCCTACCCCGCCTTCCTTCCCTACAGATTTATACGCTCTCCAAGTCATTCTACTTTGATCCATTCTCTCTAAATGACCAAACCACCTCAACAACCCCTCTTCAGCCCTATGACAAATACTTTTAGTAACTCCACACCTTCTCCTAATTTCCACATTCCGAATTTTCTGCATAATATTTACACCACACATTGCCCTTAGACAGGACATCTCCACTGCCTCCAGCCTCCTCCTCGCTGCAGCATTTGCAACCCATGCTTCACACCCATATAAGAGTGTTGGTACCACTATACTTTCGTACATTCCCTTCTTTGCCTCCATGGATAACGTTTTTTGTCTCCACAGATACCTCAATGCACCACTCACCTTTTTTCCTTCATCAATTCTATGGTTAACCTCATCCTTCATAAACCCATCCACTGACACATCAACTCCCAAATATCTGAAAACATTTACTTCTTCCATAATCCCTCTCTCCAATGTGATATCCAATTTTTCTTTATTTAAATCGTTTGATACCCTCATCACCTTACTCTTATCTCTGTTCACTTTTAACTTTCTACCTTTACACCTTTACATACAACATCTGCATTCTGTTTATCTTCTAGAGCATCAAGGACCTTGTCGTAGTGGTCCAGTAGTTGGGACAGACAGGAGCGGCCTGCTCTAAACCCATGCTGTCCTGGGTTGTGCAATTGATGGGTATCAAGATGGGTGGCGATCTTGCTTCTTAGAACCCTTTCAAAGATTTTTATGATATGGGACGTTAGCGCAATTGGTCTGTAGTTCTTTGCTCTTGCTTTACTGCCCCCTTTGTGGAGCGGGGCTATGTCTGTTGTTTTTAGTAGCTGCGGGACGATCCCAGTGTCCATGCTCCCTCTCCATAGGATGTTAAAAGCATGTGATAGGGGCTTCTTGCAGTTCTTGATGAACACGGAGTTCCATGAGTCTGGGCCTGGAGCAGAGTGCATGGGCATGTCATTTATTGCCTTTTCGAAGTCATTTGGCGTCGTGGTGATGTCAGAAAGGCATGCGTCTGTCAAGTTCTGTGGCACTCTCATAAAAAAATCATTTAGGTTTTCGATTTTCAGTCTTGTTAGTGGCTCGCTAAAAACTGAGTCATACTGGGATTTAAGTAACTCACTCATTTCCTTGCTGTCATCTGTGTAGGACCCATCCCGTTTAAGTAGGGGCCCAATACTGGTTGTTGTTCTCGACTTTGATTTTGCATAGGAAAAGAAATACTTAGGGTTTCTTTCAATTTCATTTATGGCTTTTAGTTCTTCCCATGTCTCTTGATTCCTGTAAGATTCCTTTAGTTTTAATTCGATGTTTGCTATTTCTCTAACTAGTGTCTCCCTACGTATTTCAGAGATATTGGCCTCCTGTAGCCGCTCCGTTATTCTTTGCCTTCGCCTGTATAGGGAGCGCCTCTCTCTTTCTAGTTTGCATCTTCTCCTCCTTTTCCTTAAGGGAATTTGCCTTGAGCAAACCTCAAGTACCACAGAGTTAATTTGTTCTAGACATAGGTTGTGATCCGTGATGCTTAGGCAATCTTCCCAGTTTATATCATTTAGGACTTGGTTTACTTGGTCCCACCTTATGTTTTTGTTATTGAAGTTGAATTTGGAGAAAGCTCCCTCGCGGCTGATCACATTTTGTTGATCTGGGGCTCCCCACATGCATGTCTGGACCTCTATTATGTTGTGATCTGAGTACGTATATTGTTTTTGATATGATGACATTTCGTATCAGATCATCATTGTTGGTGAAGATGAGGTCCAGCGTATTCTCTAATCTTGTGGGCTCTACTATTTGCTGGTTTAAGGTGAACTTGGTGCAGAGATTTAAAAGTTCATGCAGTGTGAATTTTCATCTGAGCTGCCTCCTGGTGTTATCTCTGCTACCACATTGTTTGCAATGTTCCTCCATTTTAGGTGCCTGAGGTTGAAATCCCCCAGTAGCAAGATGTTGGGGGCAGGAGCTGGAAGATTTTCCAGACATAGCACATAGCACAATTCTCTATCAAATTCTCTCGAAGTACATAATCATACTGTATTCAACAGCTTTAGTATCTCGAGACTATCCACTTGGTCACAAACAAGATTATTGTAATTTTAACTAAAAAAGAGGATAAAAAATACATCACAATATTGTAGGCAATGATTTTATTTAAAAGTATTACTTACAAATGAAAGTAGAGTGATTGATGCCTATTAACCCTTTGAGGGTCCAAGCCGTAGATCTACGCATTGTCCACAGGGTCCAAAAATTTAAAAAAAAAAAGTTTTTTCTTTTTTCTTATGAAATGGTAGAGAATCTTTTTCTAAAGGTAATAAAACAAAAAGTACAAAATTTGGTGGAAAATTGACGAAATTATACTATCGCAAATTTGACTGTGTCAGTGATATTTACATTTCGGCGATTTTGCCTACTTTGACCCCTATTTTAGGCCAATTACATTATTCCAGTTAACCAAATTCTTAGCTGTATCGTTAGTATTACTTCTATTTTATTGATTGAGCACAAGAAACTGCCCAATCAACTTTTTCAAGTAGCCAATAAAGTGATCAGAAATTGGTAATTTTGCCAATTTCACACAAAGTTCAAAATATTCCAATTTCAAAACAGCATCCAGAATAAACAATGCAGGCATTCCTGGCACTAAAATAACATTTCCTCTGTTTATTAGTTATGTTTCCAGGCTTTACACTTGAATTCCATTTTGATTTTTTATTTACATAAAGAATTTTTATTCACACCAAAAAATAGATGAATTACTCTTATGAAATATTGTAATAATTGTATAAACACTATCAGTGCACTTGTAAACGTATATTAGACCCACCAGTTGACGTGTATTGGTCGCGTGATGTGATTTGTTTACTCTTGAAAATCAGCAAAAATCAAACATTTCTGCTACTTTGAGTTCAATTAGAAGCTATTTTCAATACTTAAACCAATCAAAATCATCTTTATTTCTGTAATATATCTTCCATTCTATCAAATGAGACCAAGAAACCGTGAATACAACTGTAAAAAACCACATGAAAATACACCACAAAGTTGCTGTTTTAATAAAAAAACACAGACGCAGTTTTTTTTTCTCATTATGCACTGTGTGCTTCAGGATTTACTTTATATGGTGCACACTTACCACATAGATGCATTCTCTCATATCTAGGCCCAAATTTACCGATCACAGCTTATCTGAGTGAGCTGAGCTCATGGTGTAGATCTTCGGTTTGGACTCTGTGGGCAATGCGTAGATCTACGGCCTGGACCCTCAAAGGGTTAAACTGATGTACTGTTGCAACTTTTGAGGACAAATTAAAAGAGCATTTATCAATAAAAGATACTGCACCTTGTTGAAAATTAAAACACATGTGCAACATCTGGGTATCTTGTAGACATTTTGCCATCCAGTGGCTTTAACAATACAAATCAAGGACATGAATGGAAGACAGTAGAACTACATACAAAAGATGAGGTAATCAGTCCCTCTTCATGACTACGGTGCTCTTCACATCAACTCTAAGGATGAGGGACTGATTACCTCATCTTTTGAATATAGTTCTACTGCCTTCCATTCATGTCCTTGAATTTGTATTGATAGTCACTGGATGGCAAAACATCTACAATAAAGATACCCAGATGTTGCACATGTCTTAATTTTCATCTTGTCGGTACTGTATACCATTCATGTACAACTTGTCACATTCTGCACCTTGTCATTATTCAAATTCATAAATGACATGTGAGCAAATCTCGACTTATATACACAATTACCTACTGTATGTTAATGGACACAATCACAAGTTGTGTGGGGACACAGTGGGGTAAAATATTTATCCCAGGATAAATTTGCATCCAAGAGTGACACTAAGACTTTCCTGAGCTAGAAAATATGAGGTAAAAAATAAGTCAAGAAGAGTGAAAATATTGAAAATTTCCTTCAGTGATTGATAGACGAAAGAAGTGCGACATGATAACCACATAAATGATAAAAAAAAATCATAGTGCATGGTTCAACAGTTACCTATTTATAAAAGGCTATTAGAAAGATAAAATAACTCTTTAGCAGCATCAACACAGAGAACAAGAGGTCAAATCTGTAAACTAAAAAAAAAAAAAAAAATACAGAAGGGATGGAGTACAAGAATATTTTTTCTTTGCAGAGTGGTTGACTAGTGAAACAAGATCCAGGCGGCAATGTGCTACAACTTTAAAAAAATATTATAATAAACTAAACACTGATGATAGTACATCAGAAGCATAGCTCCCCTTCTGTATATGTATATGAACAAGTAGGATTACACACAAACACCTAGTAATTCAAGTTACAAGTAATACAGTTTCATATACAAGTACAGTGGTCCCTCGGTTTTCGCCGAAAATTCATTCCAGAATGCTGCTCAAGTGCCATTACCGAACGAATTTACTTCCTTAAGAAATAATGGCACGTAGGTTAATCTATTTCAGACCCCCAAAAATACACTTGCAACAGCACTTACAAAAATACACTTACATAAATGTTCGAGTTTGGAGATGCACGAAAACCGAGGACCACTGTACAGTGGTACCTCGGTTACGATGGTCCCCAAACTCACCCTTTATGTAAGTTTATTTTAAATGCTTTGTAAGTGTATTTTTGGGGGTCTAAAAGGACTAGTCTATTTTACATCATTCCTAATGGGGATAAATTCGTTTGGTAATGGCACTTGAACATCATTCTGGAATGAAAAAATATCGGTAACCGAGGTACCACTGTAATGTCAAATCATTTTATCACACAGTTCCTCCAGTAGTAGCTACATGAGAATTTTTCCTATGATAAAGCGACGATACCACATATATGATGTAGCCAAGCTTAAGGTATACCTGTAAAAAGAGAATTAATGTATTTATTAAAGTAGCTGCAACTTATGCTACTACATTATTGTACAAAATAGATGAGAAATTAGTTTTAATGCATATATAGAACATATTTATTGCTTAACATATTTATAGATGGGGTTGTAAAAGAAGCAAATGCTAGGGTGTTGGGGAGAGGGGCGGGATTAAATTATGGGGAATCAAATACAAATTGGGAGCTGACACAGTTACTTTTTGCTGATGATACTGTGCTTTTGGGAGATTCTAAAGAGAGGTTGCAAAGGTTAGTGGACGAGTTTGGGAGGGTGAGTAAAGGAAGAAAGTTGAACGTAATCATAGATAAGAGTAAGGTGATGAAGGTATCAAATGTGTTAGGTAAAGAAAAACTGGATATCACATTGGAGGGAGGGAGTATGGAAGACGTGAATGTGTTCAGATATTTGGGAGTTGACTTGTCAGCAGATGGGTTTATGAACGATGAGGTTAACCATAGAACTGATGAAGGAAAAAAGTGAGTGGTGGTTTGAGGTATCTATGGAGACAAAAAACATTATCCATGGAGACAAAGAAGGGAATATATGAGAGTATAGTGGTACCAACACTTATATTGGTGTGAAGCATGGGTTGTGAATGCTGCAGCAAGGAGGAGGCTGGAGGCAGTGGAGATGTCGTGTCTAAGGGCAATGTGTGGTGTAAATATTATGCAGAAAATTCGTAGTGTGGAAATAAGGAGGAGGCGTGGAGTTACTAAAAGTATTAGTCAGAGGGCTAAAGAGGTGTTGTTGAGGTGGTTTGGTCATTTAGAGACGATGGAACAAAGTAGAATGACTTGGAGAGCATATAAATCTGTAGGGGAAGGAAGGTAGGATAGGGAAGTGTTCTAGGAAAGGTTGGAGGGAAGGAGGAGGTAAGGGAGGTTTTGTGGGCGAGGGGCTTGGACTTCCAGCAAGCATGCATGAGCGTGTTGGATAGGAATGATTGGAGACAAATGGTTTTTGGGACCTGACGAGCTGTTGGAGTGTGAGTAAGGTAATATTTTGTGAAGGGATTCAGGGGAACCAATTAGCTGAACTTGAGTCCTGGAGGTGGGAAGTACAATGCCTGCCCTTTAAAGGAGGGGTTTGGGATATTGGCAGTTTGGAGCAACATCTAAACTGTTGTATCTGAGTGCCTCTGCAAAGACAGTGATTATGTATGAGTGATAGTGAAAGTGTTGAATGATGATGAAAGTATTTTTCTTTCTTTTTGGGTTACCCTGCCTCGGTGGGAAATGGCTGATATGTTAAAAATATATATACAGTGGTACCTCGAGTTACGATGGTCCCCAAAATCGCCCTTTTATGTAAGTTTATTTTTTTAAATGCTTTTGTAAGTATATTTTTGGGGGTGTAAAAGGACTAGTGTATTTTACATTATTCCTTATGGGAATAAATTCGTTTGGTAATGGCACTTGAACAGCATTCTCGAACGAAAAAATATCGTAACTCGAGGTACCACTGTATATATATATATAGAGTGGTACCTTGACTTACGAGTGCACCAACTTATGAGTTTTCCGAGTTACGAGCCGTCGCTCGGTCAATTTTTTGCTTTGAGTTGCGAGCCAAAATCCGAGTTACAAGCGAGCTTCAGATATGCCGCCACTAGTTGGCAGCGTATCTGAAGTCAAATCCAACTCTGTACCCAGAGGAATGTCAGGTATTTCGTCCCATCCCACATGCTCTTCCAAGACATAACTGGAAAGATAATACTCCCACACTAATAACAGATTGTAGTGAGGCACCTCGTCCCTTGTTTGGTTTTCTATAAATCCAGGGAAGAGGTAACCTCCATTTCAACACTCAAGAGTTTTACCAGAAACATTAGGGAAGGCCTCAGTGATATTTACCTGCCTCACGGAGGTTCCTTCAGTGGGTGGAGTACTGATAGTGGTGGGTGGAGTAGTGATGGTGGTGGGTGGAGTAGTGATAGTGGTGGGTGGAGTAGTGATGGTGGTGGGTGGAGTAGTGATGGTGGTGGGTGGAGTAGTGATGGTGGTGGGTGGAGTAGTGATGGTGGTGGATGGAGTAGTGATGATGGTGGTTGGAGTAGTGATGGTGGTGGATGGAGTAGTGATGGTGGTGGATGGAGTAGTGATAATGGTGGGTGGACACTCTTATATGGGTGTGAAGCATGGGTGGTGAATGTAGCAACAAGGAGAAGGCTGGAGGCAGTGGAGATGTCATGTCTGAGGGTGATGTGTGGTGTGAATATAATGCAGAGAGGGAGAGGAGATTATTTTCCAGTAAAAGTAGGCCTTAGACAGGGATGTGTGATGTCACCATGGTTGTTCAATATATTTATAGATGGAGTTGTAAGAAAAGTGAATGCTCGTGTGTTGGCAAGAGGTGTGGGGTTAAAAGATAAAGAATCTAACACAAAGTTGGAGTTGTCTTAGTTGCTCTTTGCTAATGACACTATGCTTTTGGGAGATTCTGAAGAGAAGTTACAAAGGTTGGTTGATGAGTTTGGTAGGGTATGTAAAAGAAGGAAATTAAAAGTGAATATAGGAAACAGGGAAACGCTTCCAGAACCATGGAACAGGACAGGGAAATGCTTCCAGAACGATGGAACAGGACAGGGAAATGCTTCCAGAACAATGGAACAGGACAGGGAAATGCTTCCAGAATGATGGAACAGGATGTTCCAGAGATGGGACAGGTCCCAGTTGGAAGTTGAAGACTGAGATGAGTCAAAGGGATGTTAGGAAGTATTTTGTCAGTCACAGAGTTGTCAGAAAGTGGAATAGTCTGGAAGGTGATGAGGATAACAAAAAAATTAGGTAACGAAGGATTGGATATCAGATTGGAGGGAGAGAGTATGGAGGAGGTGAATGCATTCAGATATTTAGGAGTGGATGTGTCAGCAGATGGGTCTATGAAAGATAAGGTAAATCATAGAATTGATGAGGGAAAAAAGGAAAGTGGTGCACTGAGGAGTCTGTGGAGACAAATAACTTTATCCATGAAAGCAAAGAGGGGAATGTATGAGAGTATAGTTATACCAACGCTCTTGTATGGGTGTGAGGCATGGGTTGTGAATGTTGCAACAAGGAGAAGGCTGGAGGCAGTGGAGATGTCATGTCTGAGGTCAATGTGTGGTGTGAATATAATGCAGAGAATTCAGAGTTTGGAAATTAGGAGGAGGTGCGGGATTACCAAAACTATTATCCAGAGGGCTGAGGAGGGGTTGTTGAGGTGGTTTGGACATGTAGAGAGAATGGAACGAAACAGAATGACCTCAAGAGTGTATAAATCTGTAGTGGAGGGAAGGCGGGGTAGGGGTCGGCCTAGGAAAGGTTGGAGGGAGGGGGTAAAGGAGGTTTTGTGTGTGAGTGTGTTAGATAGGAGCAAATGGAGACAAATGGTTTTTATTACTTGATGTGCTGTTGGGGTGTAAGCAAGGTAACATTTATGAAGGGATTCAGGGAAACTGGCAGGCCGGACTTGATTCCTTGAGATGGGAAGTACAGTGCTGGCACTCTGAAGGAGGGGTGTTAATGTTGCAGTTTTATAACTGTAGTGTAAGCATGCCTCTGGCAAGACAGTGATGGAGTGAATGATGATGAAAGTTTTTCTTTTTTGGGCCACCCTGCCTTGGTGGGAAATGGCTGATGTGTTAATAAAATAAATAAAAAAAAATATATATATATATAGAGACAGATAGATAAATAGTAGGCTAATTTATTTACCAAGTTAAAATGTAGGAAAGATGCTCATTGCGCATTGTTACTCGAGTCTGTGCACCTCTTGGTCCTCCAGGGATGGTGTCAACTGCATCTAGAAACACCGGGGCAGTACCCAGCATACTGGCCATTGCTGGAACATCCCTAGAAATATATCAGATTTTTATATATATTACTTATGTTACAAATGTGGTAAGCTGCTTAATAAAGCTTAAAAAAATTAATATTTTAATTTTAATTCAAACTTGAGATTGGAATGTGATGATAAAAAAGTTATCGGTTAAGGTCAGTGTCTCTGTCTAGAACAATGCCATACTAAATCTGAAATTACCCAGAATTTTACTCCAAAACTTTTTTGCATTATTTAATTATGATGCAAAATCTTTTACTTCAAGCTGTTCATGTTACTGTATTATGATGGACTTGCACAAATTCTACAAATACACTACATCTATTATTGCTCCTATTTTTTTTATCAAAGATCAATTATTTCACTGCTAAGAACCTTTAAAGAAAAAGTGCCTTAATTTTAATGAATGACCTTATCTAAGTTGGAGCTACTTTCTCCTTCCTCAGATTATACCTGACTGCCTCTCATTCCCCAGGCACAACCCCAACAAATTTAACAATTCATCACTAATATAATAATAAATAATTTCTAAGAGACTGAACTGTCCGTCATCCATTACATTTCTTAAAAGAAAAAGAGATGGACTGGGTTACCTGTAAGTGAACACAGTAGAGGTCTTGGCATTTTTGGGCATGAAGGGTGCACGATTCTCTGTTTTCCTCACCACTGCTGTAAATTCCACTGGGCCCTCTACTTGACCATCTATTCTTGTTGCTGGATCTTTTTGTTTACGTGAAACCCATCCTCGGTTTATTAGTATTGTTAGACTGAAATGTTGTGCCATTCGTTAATTAAAATTAGACTTGAGTCCTGGAGGTGGGAAGTACAATGCCTGCACTCTAAAGGAGGGATGGGGATATTTACTAGATGGAGGGACATCTGGACTGTCATATCTGCACGCCTCTGGCAATAGTGTGATAATGTGAATGAATAATGGTGAAAGTGTTTCTTTTTCAGTTACCTAACAATCATAGGTACAGTATTATATTATGCATAGATGTTAAATGTGGTGTAGGCAATGACAAAAACTAAACTTTCCTCACGTAAATTCATTAAACAGAATATATGCATGACAAAAATAACAGAAATTTCCATACAGTCATACAAGCATATTTACATCACAGTTTTCAGGCTTTTTGCTTATGCTCAGTATCACTCTCTTGTCCTTCATCAAACTGTTTGATAGGTTTCCCTGATACCTTGGCTATGTCATGGTGCAATCGTTCACTCTAGGGTCTTATATGACAGAAATATACATGCTGGAGCAAAACTAAGTTCAGGTTTGAATTCAGCATCCCCAAATTAGTTAGAAACATGTTTTCACACATAAACCAAAACCATTATGGGCCAGTATCATTAGTAGTTAGCTGCCATTAGTTACAAATTGCAGCTAGCTTAGCAATTTGTTAGTATCATTACTAATTTCCTGCTACTGTCATATTACAGACATACAGTGGACCCTCGATTATCGGCTGTTCCTGTTATCAGCCAACTCGGTTATAGGCCGTTTTTCGGCTCCCGGGAATCGGCCGTTTTTTCGGTTATCGGCCGTATGGGACGCGTCCATCTGCCGGCTGGGGCCGCTTGCGCTTCAGTTTGCCTGTGTCTCTCGGTGCGTGAGGAAGCTTCTGCTCATTCATTCAAACATTTCGCTTGTTTTCCATTGTTTTTTGTCAGTGCAACTGTGAAATAAGTAACCATGGCTCCCAAGAAAGTTCCTAGTAAAGTTCCTGTGGTAAAGAAAGTGAGAAACACCATGGAATTTAAGAGAGATGTGATTGAGAAATATGAGAGTGGTATGCGGGTGCTGGAACTTGCCAGGATGTTTGGGAAAAACAAATCAACTATTACATCCATCCTGGCAAAGAAAGAACAAATCAAGAACAACAGATGGATTTTGAAGGGTTTGAGGCTGACCCTGACGACCCTGTGCCTGTTGTGGAAGGTATTGTGGCATTGGGCAAGTCCCTGGGGTTGGAGGTGAGTGGCAAGGATGTGGAAGAGTTGGTGGAGGACCACAGGGAAGAGCTAACCACTGAAGAGCTGCAAGAACTGGAACTGGAACAGCATCAGACCAGAGTTAAGGAACTTGCTTCAGAAAAGGAGGAGGAAGAGGGAGTGAAGGAGGTGCCTTCTTCAGTGATTAAAGAAATATGTGGAATGTGGAATAGGTTACAAAGTTTTGTTGAAAAATACCATCCTGACCAAGCTGAAACAAGCCATATCTGCAACATCTTTAGTGACAAAACCTTGTCCCACTTCAGGGAAATCTTAAAGAGGCACCAGAAACAGAGCACTCTGGACAGTTATTTGTCTAGAAAGGGGTCCAGTGACTCTCAAGCTGGTCCTAGTGGCATTAAAAGAAAAAGAAGGGAAGTAACCCCAGATAAGGACTTGTTACCTGAAGTCTTTATGGAGGGGGATTCCCCTTCCAAACACTAACTTCTCCCTATTTCTTCCTCCCTATCTTCCAGAAGCCAGCATTAGTCTTCAATAAAGGTATGTAATACTGATTTAATTATTAAAAAAAATATTTTTTTGTGAATACAGTGGATCCCCGAGTAACGTAAAAACTTTATTCCAGAAGCCTGCTCAAGTGCCATTACCGAACGAATTTACTCCCTTTAGGAATAATGTCAGGTAGGTTAGTCTATTTCAGACCCCCAAAAATACACTTCCACAAGCACTTACAATATTATACTTACATAATTGTACGATTTCCGGGGTGTTCGTTACTCGGGGGTCCACTGTATTTTTGTCTGGAACGGATTAATTGTAGTATTTACATTAATTCTTATGGGGAATATTATTTTGGTTATAGGCCATTATGGTTTTAGGCTGAGCTTCTGGAACGGATTATGGCTGATAACCGAGGGTCCACTGTAATTACTTTACCCTTATAATCTAAGAAATTTAAATTCCTTCAGCCACAGTCCAAACTACATTCATTATTCAGACTGACATAAATTGCAAGCCATATGAAATCTGAATGAAAATAAAGATATCTTTATTTAGGCTGAAAAATGGGTTGCTGGGTATTTAGTGAGGTACTCAGGCTGCTCGTACCTCACCATCCTGGTATAGTAACCTATCAACAAGGGGTTACAGTATAGGTTAATGATATACAGACATTTAACAATAAGTATACTTTCAACACTCAGTAGTACTGTATCACAGGTAATAAGGACCACTCTACACCAGGAATGTCTTGCAAAATAGACAAAAAAAAAGTCTAATTATCTATTCAGATAAAGACATTTTCCACAAATACAGTGGAACCCCGGCTTACGATGCTATCATCTTACGTTATTTTCGGTAACCGATATTTATAACGTAAGAAATTTGTTTGTGACTTACGATGTTTGCTTCGTTTACCGACATTCGTACCGGACCTGTCCGCTTGGCGCCCAGCTGAGCGCGCACTCCAGGGAGCGTCAGTGCTATTGTTTACAAGCGAGAGCGACCACCCACCCACACCCACGCATTCATACCAGTATATTGTCATTATTCCACTGCTGTTTTTAGTGCTTGCAACTGCTAAATAAGCTACCATGGGTCCAAGGAAAGATCCTAGTGCTAAGCCTGTGGCAAAGAGGAACAGAAATATATGTACGATAGAAGTGAAGAAGGAGATAATAGAAAAATATGAAAGTGGAGTGCGTATCAGTGAGCTAGCCAGGCTGTATGGTAAACCCTATTCTACCATCGCTACCATTGTGGATAAGAAATATTCAAGTAAAATCAAGGAAGCTGTTGTTGCAAAAGGTGCATCTGTGATCACAAAACAGAGACCACAAGTGCTGGAAAATGTGGAAAGGTTGTTGTTGGTGTGGATCAACGAGAAACAGTTAGCAGGAGATACTGTTTCGGAGGGAATAATATGTGAAAAAGCAAGGCAGTTGCATGATGATCTCCTTAAGAAAATGCCTGCAACGATGCTGAAGTGAGCGAATTTAAAGCCAGCAGAGGCTGGTTTTACAAATTTAAGAATCGAAGTGGCATACATAGTGTTGTGAGGCATGGTGAGGGAGCCAGTTGTGACAAAAGTGCGGCTGAAAAATATGTTCCTGAATTCCAGGAGTACCTAGAGGCTGAACAATTCCTCCCCCAACAAGTGTTTAATTGTGATGAAACAGGCCTGTTTTGGAAGAAAATGCCCAACAGGACCTACATTACTCAGGAGGAAAAGGCACAGCCAGGACATAAGCCTATGAATAACAGGCTAACTTTGATGCTGTGTCCAATGCCAGTGGTGATTGCAAAGTGAAGCCTTTACTGGTGTATCTTTTTGAAAATCCCGAGTGTTTGGCAGATGCGGTGTCAGCAAGTCTAACTTGTGTGTGATGTGGAAGTCTAACAAAAGGCTTGGGTCACAAAGGACATTTTCTTAGATTGGTTCAATGAAGTGTTTGGCCCCAGTGTGAAGAAATATCTATTGGACAATAATTTGCCACTTAAGTGCCTCCTGATAATGGACAATGCTCCTTGTCATCCTCCAAACTTGGTAGAGAAAATTGTGGAGGAGTTTAAATTCATCAAAGTGAAGTTCTTGCCCCCTAATACCACTCCTCTCCTCCAGCCCATGGACCAGCAGGTCATTTCCAACTTTAAAAACTCTATACCAAAGCAATGTTTCAAAAGTGCTTTGATGTGACCACGAACATGAACATAACCCTAAGAGAATTTTGGAAAAAACATTTCCATATGCTGCATTGTGTACACCTTATAGGTAAGGCTTGGGAGGGAGTGACTACCAGGACTTTGAACTCTGCCTGGAGAAAATTGTGGCCAGACTGTGTCCTGAGAGGGATTTTGAAGGTTTTGGGGCTGAGCCTCAGAACCCTGAGCCTGAGCCTGAGCCTGTTTTGGAAGAAATTGTGGAATTGGGCAAGTCTTTGGGGTTAGAGGTGAGTGGTGACGATGTGGAACAGTTGGTGGAGGAGCACAAGGAAGAGCTAACCACTGAAGATCTGCAAGAGCTTCAACAGCAACTGGAACAAGAGAGCAGAGGTCAGGACAATGGTTCAGAGGAGGAGGTGGAGGTGGAACAAAAATGGAAGAATGTGCCTTCTTCAAGGATTAGGAGATCTGTGCCAAATGGAGTGATGTGCAAGCATTTATGGATGAATATCACCCTAACCATGCTGTTGCAGGCCGTGCTGGCAACCTGTACAATGACACAGTGGTGTGTCATTTCAGGGATGTGTTAAAGAATCGCCAGACACAGATCTCCCTGGACAAATTTGTTGTTAGAAAGAGGTCTAGTGACTCTCAAGCTGGTCCTAGTGGCATTCAAAGAAAAAGGGAAGTAACCCCAGAAAAGAACTTACCACCTGCAGTGTTAATGGAAGGGGATTCCCCTTCCAAACACTAGCATACTACTCCACCTTCTCCCCTCCTCCCGTCCTCCACACATCAACAACTCTTCAATAAATGTAAGTGACATGTTATTGTAAAATATTTGCATGTATTTATGTATTCTTTATTCAATTATGTATTATTTAATGTCCAAAAGTTCTAAAAAATATTTTATTTAACTACTTTTGGAAGTCTTGGACGGATTAAATTTATTTCCATTATTTCTTATGGGGAAAATTGATTCGTTTTACGATTGTTTCGCTTTAAAATATGCCCTCTCTGACGGATTAATATCGTAAGTCGGGGTACCACTGTACATTAAAATAAAAATGAAGTCTTTGTATTTTTAACTACATAAATCCATTTTTTCCCTAAATTTTGGTAGCCTCCTACAATCTCTCATAACAAAAAAATCTTTTTATATCAACTAAACTAGACAAGAGAAAGACTTATTCTGTATTATCACACATACAGTAAGTCTAAATTTTTTTCAAGTCTTACTCTCTATCAACCAGCTTGAAAGGTGTGATAACAAGGTAGCCACTTTGTCCAGAAGATATAAGTCCACTTCCTGCCTCATGTACATCTCCGCCAACCTGCGAACATATTCAAGGAGTAAAAAAATGTAATGTAAACAGGTTTTATGTGCGGTAGATTAAATTTGTGAAAAAACTAATTTTTTTAAACTAAATTCTCTAGTTTGCAATGGCACACAATGACTTTCAAAAGAAAAGACCCTTTATTAATATAAAAAGACAACTACGGTAATTGAAATCTCATAATACGGTACAGTACAGCGAATGCAACATGAAAGATGAATGTATGCTCGAATTAAGACCCACAAATCGTGATGGCATTAAGTCAGGAGTATCTAAGAGAGTTAGAGCTAAGGAAGGGGTAGCAATAACGTTGAAGGATCATTTATGGAAAGAGAAGAGGGAATATCAATGTATAAATTCAAGGATTATGTGGATTAAAATAAGGGTCGGATGTGAAAAGTGGGTTATAATAAATGTGTATGCACCTGGAGAGGAGTGTAGAGGAGAAAGAGAGATTTTGGGAGATGTTAAGCAAGTGTGTAGGAACTTTTGAGCCAAGTGAGAGAGTAATTGTGGTAGGGGACCAAAATGCTAAAGTAAGAGAAGTATTTAGAGAGGGTGTGGTAGGTAAGTTTGGAGTGCCAGGTGTAAATGATAATGGGGAGCATTTTATTGAACTTTGTATAGAAAGGGGTTTGGTTATAGGTAACACAAATTTTAAGAAAAAGAGGATAAATAAGTATACAAGATATGATGTAGGGCGAAATGGCAGTAGTTTGTTGGACTACGTATTGGTAGATAAAAGACTGTTGGATAGACTTCAGGATGTACATGTTTATAGAGGGGCCACAGATATATCAGATCACTTTTTAGTTGTAGCTATAGTGAAAGTAAAAGGTAGATGGGATACAAGGAGAATGGATACAGCAAGTACGACAGAAGTGAAGATTTATAAACTAAAGGAGGAGGCAGTTAAGGTAAGATATAAACAACTGTTGGAGGACAGATGGGCTAGTGAAAGTATAGGCAATGGGGTAGATGATGTATGGGGTAAGTTTAAGAATACAGTGTTAGAGTGTTCAGCAGAAGTTTATGGTTACAGGAAAGTGGGTGCGGGAGGGAAGAAGAGCGACTGGTGGAATGATGATGTAAGAAGAGTAGTAAGAGAGAAAAAGTTTGCATATGAGAGGTTTTTACAAAGTAGAAGTGATGCAAGGAAAGAGGAACATATCGAGAGAAAAGGAGAGGTTAAGAGAGTGGTGAAGCAATATAAACAGAGAGCAAATGAGAGGGTGGGTGAGATGTTATCAACAAATTTTGTTGAAAATAAGAAAAAGTTTTGGAGTGAGATTAATAAGTTGAGAAAGCCTAGGGAAAGAATGGATTTGTCAGTTAAAAATAGGAGAGGAGAGTTATTAAATGGAGAGTTAGATTTATTGGGAAGATGGAGGGAATATTTTGAGGAATTGTATAACGTTGATGAAGATAAGGAAGCTGTGATTTCGTGTATAGGGCACAGAGGAATAACATCTTATAGGAGTGAGGAAGAACCAGTGGTGAGTGTAGGGAAAGTGCGTGGGGCAGTGAGTAGAATGAAAGGGAGTAAAGCAGCTGGGATTGATGGGATAAAGATAGAAATGTTAAAAGCATGTGGAGTGGTTAGTGTTTTTATTTAATAAATGTATGGAACAGGGTAAGGTACCTAGGGATTGGCAGAGATCATGTATAGTTCCTTTGTATAAAGGCAAAGGGGACAAAAGAGTGTAAAAATTATAGGGGAATAAGTCTGTTGAGTATACCTGGTAAAGTGTATGGTAGAGTTATTATTGAAAGAATAGCAGATAGCAGATGAACAAGGAGGCTTTAGGAAGGGTAGGGGGTGTGTAGACCAAGTGTTTGCAGTGAAACATATAGGTAAACAGTATTTAGATAAGGGTAAAAAGGTTTTTGTGTCATTTATGGATTTGGAAAAGGCATATGATAGGGTGGATAGGGGTATAATGTGGCAGATGTTGCAAATGTATGGAATAGGATGTAGGTTACTGAAAGCGGTGAAAAGTTTTTACGAGGATAGTGAGGCTCAGGTTAGAGTATGTAGGTGAGAGGGAGATTATTTTCCAGTAAAAGTAGGCCTTAGACAGGGATGTGTGATGTCACCATGGTTGTTCAATATATTTGTTGATGGAGATGTAAGGGAAGTGAATGCTCGGGTGTTGGCAAGAGGTGTGGGGTTAAAAGATAAAGAATCTAACACAAAGTGGGAGTTATCTCAGTTGCTCTTTTCTGATGACACTGTGCTTTTGGAAGATTCTGAAGAGAAGTTGCAGAGGTTGGTTGATGAGTTTGGTAGGGTATGTAAAAGAAGGAAATTAAAAGTTAATACAGTGGACCCTCTAATTTCGTGAGTCTCTATTTTCGTGAATCTCGATTATCGGCAACTTTTTTCGTCAAAATACTATAGCCTCTATTTTCGTGATTTGCCTCTAATTTTGGCGGTCGTACGGAATGTGTCCAAGCGGCTGCATGTACACAAAGCCTCCCACACAAGCATTCTGAGTCAGTGTGGCATTGTTTCTCGGTGAGTGAACATTACCCTGCGAGGCCATACAAAACATTTAATAGTAATCCATTGTTTTTAGTGCGTGTTTATTGTGTGACTGCTAAATAAGCTACCATGGGCCCAAAGAAAGCTCCTAGTGCCAGCCCTATGGTAAAGAAGGTGAGAAACACGATAGAATTAAAGAAAGAAATCATAGCAAAGTACCAAAGTGGAGAAGGAAAAGAGAGGGGAGAATGTGCCTTCTTCAGTGATTCTATGATATGTACGATACTAAAGCAGCAGGAGTCGATAAAGGCTATAGTGCCATCTACCAATAAAGTGTAGCATTAACAGTGTAGCAAGTAAGTTAAGCGATTAAGCGATAGAAAAATGATGACACGAAACTAACTCTTCCAATGTTGTTGGAGGTACAGTGGACCCCCGAGTATCGGCTGGTCTGAGTATTGGCCGATATTGTTTTAATGTCACCTTTGCACCATTTATAACATTTCTGGAATATTTTTCAATGTTTATACAGTAGTGTACTGTATATTGTAATAAAAAAAATAGAGGAAATCAGCTCTAATATACATTATTTAGGTATGCATACTGGTCAGTGGCTTTTTTCGGTCAACGTTTCCCTCATGTATCAGTCCGTACCAGACCTGTCTGCCTGCCCGCGCTTGCGCGCCTCGCCGCGCAGGATGCCAGTGTAGCATTGTTTACCATTGAGAGAACATTACCCAGCGTGCTCTTTCAAACATTCACAATAAATTTATTCTGTTTATTGCTGGTTTAGTGATTGTCACTGTGAAATAAGTCACTAAGGGTCCAAAGAAGCTTCCTAGTAGCACCCCAGTGGTAGCAGGCATGCAGGGAGTGTAGCAGGCATGCAGGGAGTGTAGCATTCATGCAGGGAGTGTAGCATTCATGCAGGGAGTGTAACATTCATGCAAGGAGCGTAACATTCATGCAGGGAGTGTAGCAGGCATGCAGGGAGTGTAGCAGGCATGCAGGGAGTGTAGCAGGCATACAGGAAGTGTAGCAGGCATGCAGGGAGTGTAGCAGGCATGCAGGGAGTGTAGCAGGCATGCAGGGAGTGTAGCAGGCATGCAGGGAGTGTAGCATTCATGCAGGGAGTGTAGCATTCATGCAGGGAGTGTAGCATTCATGCAGGGAGTGTAGCATTCATGCAGGGAGTGTAGCATTCATGCAGGGAGTGGGGATTTTCCTTCCAAACACTAACCCCTCCCCCTGTCCTCCTCCTTATCTTCCAGATGCCAGCAACTCTCTTCAATAAAGGTAAGTAAATGTTATTTATTATTATGTTATTTATTATTTATGTATTTATTATTATTTTGTGTTAATAATGTTAGTTTGTGTATGAAAAACTATAGTATTTATTCTTTAAAAAAAATGATTTTTTTGTGAATATTTTTGGGTGGAATGGATTAATTGTATTTACATTATTTCTTATGGGAAATAAGGTTTCAAGTTTCGAGTAATTCATGTTAAGGTCTAGCTCCTGGAACGGATTATGACCGATAGTCGAGGGACCACTGTATTTGAAATGTAATTGCTGGCAAACATGTCTGTGTACTTGTAACGTATTCCTTAAACCTTCTGTATTACAAGTCAAACATATTTTTGTACGTACTTGTAATAAATCCTTTAAACAATATATACCCTGTTATGTATACAATAAAGTACATACAGTGCAACCCCGAATATTGGCCACTGCATTTATCAGCTGATTCATATTTAGGCTGGTTTTTGGGCGGAAATTTTGCTCTGTATTTCTGCCAGTGCCTCGCAAATCGGCTGTATTAAACGCGTCAGCCCGCCGGGACGCCACGCATAAGTGAATCAGTCTCCCTGTGTCTGTCGGTGAATGAGCATATACTCCGCACATTCATCCAAACATTTCCTTAACCCTTTGACTGTCAGAGACCCCTTTCTGAAACTGTCATTTCATGTCGCAAAATATTAAAAAAAAAAAAAAAAATTCTTATCAAAATGTTAAGATTATTTTTCTGATTGTTTAAATCCCCCCCCCCAAAAAAAAATTGCGATCAGTACTTACTGAGATATAGAGCGGTAAAGTTGGCAAAAAATGAGTCGCGTATGGCAACAGCGGCGAATGCCGCTCACCCGGTAAACTTTGGTTTACTTCCTTTCGTAGGTTTCTTGTTTTTTTCACTATTTTATTTTATTACGTAACTTATGTGGCCTGTGAGACCAAAGTAAGGTGCAATGTATATATATATATACACTCGTTGTATGCAACACAATAATTGCACAAACATTAGTATCATTATATTGTTTACAAAACTTGTTTACACCAACCAACAATAAAAAAAATTGTTTATTACTATTGTTCTATAATATATACATATACACATATATAATGACTGGACA
Source organism: Cherax destructor (assembly GCA_009830355.1). Classification (NCBI taxonomy): domain Eukaryota; kingdom Metazoa; phylum Arthropoda; class Malacostraca; order Decapoda; family Parastacidae; genus Cherax; species Cherax destructor. The sequence goes on along the minus strand of WNWK01002471.1, from coordinate 144,391 downwards.
CTTTCCATCAACTGCAATTAGCACTTCAAAGCTCCAAGCTATGTGTGTGTGTGTGTGTGTGTGTGTGTGGTGTACTCACCTAGTTGTACTCACCTAGTTGTGGTTGCAGGGGTCGAGACATAGCTCCTGGCCCCGCCTCTTCACTGGCCGCTACTGGGTCACTCTCCCTGCGCCATGAGCTTTATCATACCTCTTCTTAAAGCTATGAATGGAACTTGCCTCCACTACATCACTTCCTAAACTATTCCACTTCCCGACCACTCTGTGACTGAAGAAATACTTCCTAACATCCCTGTGATTCATCTGAGTCTTCAACTTCCAACTGTGTCCCCTTGTTGCTGTGTCCCATCTTTGGAACATTCTGTCTCTATCAACCTTGTCAATTCCTCTCAGTATCTTATATGTCGTTATCATGTCCCCCCTATCTCTCCTGTCCTCCAGTGTCGTCAGGTCGATTTCCCTTAACCTCTCCTCGTAGGACATACCCCTTAGCTCCGGGACTAGTCTTGTTGCAAACCTTTGCACTTTCTCTAGTTTTTTTACGTGCTTGGCTAAATGTGGGTTCCAAACTGGTGCTGCATACTCCAGTATGGGCCTAACGTACACAGTGTACAGGGTCCTGAACGATTCTTTATTAAGATGTCGGAATGCTGTTCTTAGGTTTGCTAGGCGCCCGTATGCTGCAGCAGTTATTTGGTTGATGTGCGCCTCAGGAGATGTGCCTGGTGTTATACTCACCCCAAGATCTTTTTCCTTGATTGAAGTTTGTAGTCTCTGGCCCCCTAGACTGTACTCCATCTGCGGTCTTCTTTGCCCTTCCCCAATCTTCAAGACTTTGCACTTGGTTGGGTTGAACTCCAGGAGCCAATTGCTGGACCAGGCTTGCAGCCTATCCAGATCCCTTTGTAGTTCTGCCTGGTCCTCTTCCGATTGAATTCTTCTCATCAACTTCACATCATCTGCAAACAGGGACACTTCGGAGTCTATTCCTTCCGTCATGTCGTTCACAAACACCAGAAACAGCACCGGTCCTAGGACTGACCCCTGTGGCACCCCACTCGTCACCGGCGCCCACTCTGACACCTCGCCACGAACCATGACTCGCTGCTGTCTTCCTGACAGGTATTCCCTGATCCATTGTAGTGCCTTCCCTGTTATCCCTGCCTGGTCCTCCAGCTTCTGCACTAATCTCTTGTGTGGGACTGTGTCAAACGCCTTCTTACAGTCCAAGAATATGCAATCTACCCACCCCTCTCTCTCTTGTCTTACTGCTGTGTGTGTGTGTGTGTGTGGGCATCTAAATTTGCTGAGTCAGGGTGCAGCTGTCAAAATGACATATTATACCATTACTCACCACCCCCACACTGCCTGTCAACCTGTCAACACAAAAGGGGACCCATGTCTTCTTCCCCACAACCTCCTTCCTTTCCTTCATACCTACCTTCCTAGCTTCCTTTCTTCCTTCATTCCTTCCTTTCTTTATGCCTTCCTTTCTTACATATTTCCTTCCTTTCTTACATATTTCCTTCCTTCCTTCCTCTCATCTCTTCCTTCCTGCCTTCCTTTCTTCCTTCATTCCTTCCTTTATTTCTTCCTTCTTTTGTTCCTTCCTTCCTCTCTTCCTTCCTTTCTTTCTTTCTTAATTCCTTCCTTCTTCCTTTCCTCCTTCCTTCTTCTTTCCTTCCTTCCTCTCATCTCTTCTTTCCTTCCTTCCTTCCTCTCATCTCTTCCTTCCTTTCTTCCTTCCTTCCTTCTGGTATCCTGGGCATTTCTTTCGGTCACAAACTCCTCAAAACCATGAAATTTATCTTCAGAGACACTTCCATCTGTGTTAGAGCTATCATTGAGGAAGAGAACAGTCCCAGATGCGCCAAGGAGTCAGATAATTCTTACCTCTAGGCATGCTGAACAAGGACTACTGAAATGGTGTTCCCACAATGCACCAGTGGCTGCCCGATTTTTTTTTATACTGCGCACACTGACCACACAGAACCATTCTCTCACATGTTGGCCTACCAGCTTTCTCCTGCTTGATTTGAGGCCGCTAGAATTTAGGCGAATAGATACGTCTGAAACAGTGGCTCGTAAGACGTATATATACGACCGAAACAGTCAAAGGGTTAAAATCCATTGGTCTTTGTGCTTGTTTATTAACCCTTTTGGGGTTTCGGCCATACTAGTACGGCTTACGCCCTGGGGTTATGGTCGTACTAGTACGCCTAAATTCTAGCGTCCTCAAATCATGCAGAAACAGGCTGTTAGGCCTAGATGTGATAGAATGGGTCTGTGTGGTCAGTGTGCGCTGAACTCTGACCATGTTTTTGGTTTAAAACAGCGACTTTGCAGTCTATTTTCGTATGGTATTTATCCTTGTATTCTTGTTTTCTTAGTCTCATTTTATAGAATAGATGATATATTACAGAAATAGAGATAATTTTGACTGGTTTCACGATGACAAGTACCTTGAAACTGAGTGCAAAGTAGAGAAAATGTTCGATTTTGGCCGATGTTCAAGAGTAAACAAATCACACCATGCATCCAATACACATCAACTGGAGAGTCTAATATTCTTGCACAAGTGCACTGATATTATTTATACTATTTTTACAATGATGCAGTTGTATACATAACAGTAAATCTTCTATTTTTTGTGAGAATAAAAATTCAAAATGGAAAGCAAAAGTAATGTAAGAGGGGCCTGGAGACGTGACTAATGAACAGAGAAGATGTTATTTTAGTGCCAGGAATGTCTGCCTTGTTTATAATGGACCCTATTTTGAAATTGGCATTGTTTGAAATTTGTGTGAAATTGGCCAAATTGCCATTTTCTGACCACTATTTTGGGTAGTTGAAATTGGTAAATAGGCGGTTTCTTATACTCAATCGATAGAAAAATGGAGTTCTAGCGAAATACCTATAATTTTAGTAGACTGAAACATTGGAATTTGCCGAAAATAGGGCTCAAAGTGGGCGAAATCGCCGATGCGTAAATGTCATTGATACCGCTAACTTTGCAAAAGCATAATTCCGTTAGTTTTTAATCAAATTTCATATTTTTTGTGGCATTGTGATCGGAAAAAGATTCTCTATCATGTCATAAGAATTTTTTTTTTTTTTTTAAATTCTTGGACCCTGAGAACGAGTTTCGGAGAGGGTCCTTGGACCCCAAAGGGTTAAGTGCGACTGTGAAATAAGCTACCATGGGCCAAAAGAAAGTTCCTAGTAAAGTTCCTTTGGTAAAGAAAGTGAGAAACATGATGGAATTTAAGAAAGAAGTTATTGAAAAATATGAGAGTGGTGTGAGGGTGCTGGAACTTGCCAGGATGTATGGGAAATCTAAATCAACAATCACTTCCACCCTGGCAAAGAAAGAACAAATCAAGGAAGCTGATGTGGCAAAAGGGGAAAACATGTTAACAAAAAAGAGATCACAAACAAATGAAGATGTGGAGTTGTTGTTGTTGTTGATCAGCGAAAAACTGTTAGCGGGAGATAATGTTTCAGAGACGATCATTTGTGAAAAGGCAAGGCAGTTGCATGTGGATCTCGTAAAGAAAATGCCTGGAACTAGTGCTGATGTTAGTGAATTTAAGGCCAGCAGAGGCTGGTTTGACAGATTCAAGAAGCATAGTGGCATACACAGTGTTGTAAGGCATGGTGAGGCTGCAAGTTCAGACAAACATGCGGCTGAAAAATTTGTGCATGAATTCAAGGGGTACGTAGAGACTGAAGAATTCCAACCCCCACAAGTGTTCAGTTGTGACGAAACAGGCTTCTTTTGGAAGAAAATGCCAAAGAGGACCTATATCACACAGGAGGAAAAGGCACTGCCAGGACACAAGCCTATGAAGGATAGGCTAACTCTTTTGTTCTGTGCTAACGCTAGTGGGGATTTCAGAGTGAAGCCTTTACTGGTGTATCACTCTGAAAATCCCAGTGTTTTCAAGAAAAACAATGTCGTCAAGAGTAAATTGTGTGTGATGTGGAAAGCTAATCATAAGGCATGGGTCACGAGGCAACTTTTCATTGACTGGGTCCATGAAGTGTTTCGCCCGAGTATGAAAAAATACCTCCTGGAACATAAATTGCCACTCAAGTGCCTCCCGGTAATGGACAATTCTCCTGCTCATCCTACAAACTTGGTAGACCAAATGTCTAGGGATTTCAGTTTTATAACAGTGAAGTTCTTGCCTCCTAACACCACTCCTCTCATCCAGCCCATGGACCAGCAGGTCATTTCTAACTTCAAAAAACTCTACACAAAATCAGTGTTTCAAAGGTGCTTTGAAGTGATCTCGGACACTGAATTGACCCTAAGAGAGTTCTGGAGGAATCACTTCAATATCTACAACTGCATAAGCCTTATAGGTAAGGCTTGGCAGGGAGTGACTTCCAGGACTTTGAACTCTTCTTGGAGAAAATTGTGGCCACAATGTGTCCTTGAAAGGGATTTTGAAGGGTTTGAGGCTGACCCTGATGATCCTATGCCTGTTGTGGAATCTATTGTCTTTGGGGAAGTCCATGGGGTTTGATGTGAGTGGCAAGGATGTGGAAGAGTTGGTGGACAACCAGAGGGAAGAGCTAACCACTGAAGAGCTGCAACACCTTCAACTGGAACAGCAACAGACCACGTTGAGGAACTTGCTTCAGAGGAGGAGGAAGAGAGAGGGAAGGAGGTGCCTTCTTCAGAGATTAAGGAGATTTGTGCAATGTGGAGTAGGGTGCAAGCTTTTGCTGAGAAATATCACCCTGACCAAGCTGAAACAAGCTATATATGCAACATGTTCAGTGACAAAACCTTGTCCCACTTCAGGCAAATCTCAAAGAGACGCCAGAAACAGACCTCTCTGGACAGTTTTTTTGTGTGACATGGGTACAGTGACTCTCAAGCTGGTCCTAGTGCCAGTAAAAGACAAAGAAGGGAAGTAACACCGGATAGGGCCTTGATACCTGAAGTCCTCATGGAAGGGGATTTCCCTTCCAAAAAATAACCTCTCCTCCTCCCTCTCCCCTCCTCGCTGTCTTCCATACGCCAACAAGAGTCTTCAATAAAGGTAAAAGTGATGTTAAATGTTTATTTATCCATTTCATTAGTCATTTATATTTACTTCTCATTGTTTTCTGTATGTAAAACTATAGTTATTCTCTATAAAATGTATTTTTTTTTTAATATTTTTGGGTGTCTGGAACGGATTAATTGGATTTACATTATTTCTTATGGAAAATATTGCTTCAGTTTTCGTACGATTTGGTTTTCGTCAGACTTTTTAGAACGGATTAATCACGAAAACTGAGGTTCCACTGTAATCCGTTCCAGACACCCAAAAATATTAACAAAAAATACATTTTATAGAGAATAACTATAGTTTTACATACAGAAAACAATGAAAATAAATATTAATGACTAATGAAATGGATAAATGACATTTAACATAACTTTACCTTTATTGAGACTCTTGTTGGCGTATGGAAGACGGCGAAGAGGGGAGAGGGAAGAGGAGAGGTTATTGTTTGGAAGGGGAACCCCCCTCCATAAGGACTTCAGGTATGAAGGCCCTATCCGGGGTTACTTCCCTTCGTCTTTTACTGGCACTAGGACGTGGCGAGATCGGCCACGCATACACCACTTTCGTACTTTGCTGTGAGTTCTTTCTTGAATTTATCATGTTTCTCGCCTTCTTTATCAAAGGGCTGGCACTCGGAACTTTCTTTGGCCCCATGGTGGCTTATTTAGCAGTCGCACTCAATAAACAATAACAAAAAAAATGGATGATTATGAAATTCTTTGGATGAACTCACGGGGTAATGCTCACTCAACAAGAAACAAAACCAGTCTGAGTCAGAGCGTGTGGGATGCTTTCTGTGGGCGCGGGCGTCAGATGCGTTTGGTACGGCGGACCATTGTCAACTCTACGAAAACCAAGTGGATGTACAAAAACTGGGACAAAATTTCGATGAAAAGTCGTCGAAAACTGAATTCTATGAAAACCAGGGCATACGAAAACCGAGGTTCCACTGTATATAAAAAATCATATGAGAAGAATATTCAAACAGCCTCAAGCCAAAATCTCAATATTTTTCCTCAAAGCAATTTTATTTACTTCTTCAAGGCTATAGGTTCCCACATTTGCACTATAGGTGGACCCCATCAAAATACTACTGTAGAGTAAATCTGCATTTACCAAGAGAGGACGGGGACCAAGGAAGATCTCCCTGCTATGGTCAAAATTACCAGTCAACCTCACTTTTTGATACTCTAAGTCCTCAAGCTCAGCAAATCTGAAAAAAATTATTGCTTAAGATTTTAAGTCTGAATAAGTATATATTCAAATAGTAATGCATACCAATAATAAGAACAAATACTGTATCAAGTACATAAAAATGATACCTAATATTTAATGTCTCGATGTACAGCTCAATTACTGGTAGAGTAATTTAGAGGTTTACCGACATGATACATTAAGTAAAAGTCTCACAAAATCATCTACTTAACAACAAAGGTCTTAGTGGCTCACCTGTCTGGTAAATATGCTTACTGATAGGGAACTTACAAGTAGCAGTCAGGCTGGTGCACTAGGAAGGTGCATGTGATGGGTTCGTCTCAGCACATACTGTATTTACACTATGTTATTTTGAATGAGACCAGGTAGTGCATTTTTTATGTTTATTTCCCATTAAATGGGGGTGCCTTGATGCTGGTAAAGGGCTCTTCTTTCAAGGAATTAGAGCTATTTCTCCCATCAAATATGATTAATTACATTCTGAAGTAGCTGTTTAATTGTTTTGGGTTCAAAAATTCATGAAAATAATAATAATTATATGGGGTGCAATATACCCACCTGTCTAATGTCGCAGTTCAAAAGGTCATCTGAAATGTGATGTCAACACGCTTCTGGCAAGGCAGTGATTGAAAGAGTGATGGTGAAAGTGTTTCCTCATTTTTTTTTGTATCACAATTACTTTAATGCCCATGGCATAAGAATAGCTTGCTCATTCTGCATCCAGTAGATCTGGTTGCTGTTTCACCATATAATATAGGAAAAACAGAGGAAGAGATAATAAGCAAGATACAAGAAAAACCCTTTCCCCAAAAAAAGCTAAAACTGGAACTGTAGTTTCCCTCATTTTATACAAATTTGCTATTATTCGATGTCCTGTTTCTATCACTCATTCTGTACATGCGATATACGTACTGTACATTCACTGTTTGCAATTGGTATGGTTTGCAATGCATAATGAAAGTTTTTATTATGCAATACCAAGTATTTATGCCTAACTGATCTTAGTACAGCTGCCATGGGCCTGGAATGCATTTACAGCATAAAACAAGCATCTTCTTTTCTCTCAACAAACTGGCCGTATCCCACTGAAGCAGGGTGGCCCAAAAAGAAAAACAAAAGTTTCTCTTTTTAACTTTAGTAATGTGTACAAGAGAAGGGGTTACCAGCCCCTTGCTCCAGCATTTTAGTCGCCTTTTATGACATGCATGGCTTATAGAGGAAGAATTCTGTTCCACTTCCCCATGGAGAAGAAATTCACATCTTTTCTTTTCTTTCAACAGGTCGGCCGTTTCCCACCGAAGCAGGGTGGCCCAAAAGAAAAAACGAAAGTTTCTCCTTTTTACATTTAGTAATATATACAGAATGGGTTACTAGCCCCTTGCTCCGGTAATTTAGTCGCTTCTTATGACACGCATGGCTTACGGAGGAAGAATTCTGTTCCACTTCCAAATGGAGAAGAAATTCACATATAGTGATTAAAAACAATGAAGGAATATGCTACTAATGAGAAAGCAATTCATAGCAACCCAAATAAAAAAAAAAGAAAGAACATTTGTTCTGAAGGTGAAAAGCATAGTGCCCGAGCTTTGAAGGATTGGTGGAGATGCTGCTGTTCAACAGATCATTTGAAATGTGATGGTCATGCACTTATGGCTTTGTTTCTGGAGAGTATCAGATCTTGCTGTCTCAGCTTCTCAGTCCCAGTTTTTTCAGTCTTCACCCTTAGAATCATCAGATTTTTCAGTCTTGTTGCTCTTATTGGACAAGGTAGAGGCATGAGAGTTTGCAGCATCAGTGGCATCAACTTTTTCCCACTGATCTTCATTACTCTCTTCATCCCATACCAGCTCCAAGTCATTGGTAGATTTGTCAGCAGGCTTTTTGAGCTCTTGTTGTCATGGTTCAGCAGCTTCTAATCGTTGGACTTCATAGAAGTAGCGATGCCAGAATACTACATGGGACACCTGGGATGGGACTAGCGAGGTATAATTATGTCTAAGAGTTGATTGTTAACAAGAAGGTCGGAAAGCATGACCTGTACTTATTAGGAATATCCAGAGATGATTAAGAAAAGTGAAAATATGACAGAAGTGGTAAATTCTCATTCAAGTATTCACAAACACTAATCTAAGGTCGAAGGAGATTCGAACCTACGCACCTTCGAACAAGGTACGCAGCACTCTACCACCGTACTACCTTGGCGCCCAGCTAACGCTAGACGTTTTGGTCCAAGGCAGCCAGCTTTCAGGCAGGTGGCTTTCAGCTTTTCATCTCATCCCATGAAAAGCAGAGAAACCATGAGCACAATAAGATAAAACTGGCCAATATCCATGGTCTAAGATTATTAATAATATTGCCAAAACAAGTGCAGTTTTCAAGAGGAAATTGGATTACTACCTTCACTGGGCTGTGATGGATATTTGAGCCAGTGGGCTATCAACACCAACAGCCTGGTTGAAAAGGCAATCAAGCAAGCCTGGCTCTGGGCCAGTTGTAAGGAAAGAAAATCTTTTGAAACCAGTTACAAGTACAGTGGTCCCTCGGTTTTCGTGCATCTCCAAACTCGAACATTTATGTAAGTGTATTTTCGTAAGTGTTGTTGCAAGTGTATTTTTGGGGGTCTGAAATAGACTAACCTACATGACATTATTTCTTAAGGAAGTAAATTCGTTCGGTAATGGCACTTGAGCAGCATTCTGGAACGAATTTTCGGCAAAAACCGAGGGACCACTGTACAGTCATACCTCGGTTAGCGATGGCGTCGGATACCGATAAAATCGGTTAGTGATACATTTTTACGTCAAAATATTGACTCAGTTTACGATGATTGTTCGGTATACCATATTCGTCCCGGACGCGTCCGCGTGGCACCCAGCTGTGCGGGCACTACAGGGAGCGTCAGTGTGCTATTGTTTACAAACGAGAGTGACCACCACCCATGCCACCCACGCATTCATACCAGTATATTGTCATTATTCCACTGTTTTTAGTGCTTGCAACTGCTAAATAAGCTACCATGGGTCCAAAGAAAGCTCCTAGTGTCAGCCCTGTGGTAAAGAGGCTCAGAAATACAGTAGAACTGAAGAAGGAGATAATAGAAAAATATGAAAGTGGAGTGCGTATCACTGAGCTGTCCAGGCTGTATGGTAAAGCCTATTCTACCATCGCTACCATTGTGGCCAAGGGAATACACGTAAAATCAAGGAAGCTGTTGTTGCGAAAGGTGCATATGTGATCACAAAACAGAGATCGCAAGTGCTGGAAGATGTGGAAAATTTGTTGTTTGTGTGGATCAACGAGAAACATTTAGCAGGAGATAGTGTTACGCAGGCAATAATATGTGAAAAAGCAAAGCAGTTGCATGATGATCTCGTTAAGAAAATGCCTGGAATGAGTGCTGAAGTGAGCGAATTTAAAGCCAGCAGAGGCTGGTTTCAAAGATTTAAGAATCGAAGTGGCATACATAGTGTTGTGAGGCATGGTGAGGCAGCCAGTTGTGACAAAAGTGCAGCTGAAAAATATGTGCATGAATTCCAGGGGTACATAGAGGCTGACCAATTTCAACCCCAACAAGTGTTTAATTGTGATGAAACAGGCCTGTTTTGGAAAAAAATGCCCAACAGGACCTTCATTACTCAGGAGGAAAAGGCACCGCCAGGACACAAGCCTATGAAAGACAGGCTAACTCTGATGCTTTGTGCTAATGCCAGTGGTGATTGCAAAGTGAAGCCTTTACTGGTGTATCATTCTGAAAATCCCCGAGTGTTTGGCAGATGCGGTATAACCAAGTCTAACTTGTGTGTGATGTGGAAGTCTAACAAAAAGGCATGGGTCACAAAGGACATTTTCTTAGAGTGGTTCAATGGCGTGTTTGGCCCCAGTGTGAAGAAATATCTCCAGGAAAATAATTTGCCACTTAAGTGCCTCCTGATAATGGACAATGCTCCTTGTCATCCTCCAACCTTGGTAGAGAAAATTGTGGAGGACTTTAAGTTCATCAAAGTGAAGTTCTTGCCCCCTAATACCACTCCTCTCCTCCAGCCCATGGACCAGCAGGTCATTTCCAACTTTAAAAAACTCTACACCAAAGGAATGTTTCAAAAGTGCTTTGATGTGACCACAGACATGAATATAACCCTAAGAGACTTTTGGAAAAATCATTTCCATATCCTGCATTGTGTACACCTTATAGGTAAGGCTTGGGAGGGAGTGACTACCAGGACTTTGAACTCTGCCTGGAGAAAATTGTGGCCAGACTGTGTCCTAGAGAGGGATTTTGAAGGTTTTGGGGCTGAGCCTCAGAACCCTGAGACTGAGCATGAGCCTCAGCCTGTTGTGGAAGAAATTGTGGAACTGGGCAAGTCCATGGGGATGGAGGTGAGTGGTGAGGATGTGGAACAGTTGGTGGAGGAGCACAATGAAGAGCTAACCATTGAAGATCTGCAAGAGCTTCAACAGCAACAGCAACAAGAGACCACAGGTCAGGACAATGGTTCAGAGGAGGAGGAGGTGGAACAGAGATGGAAGAAGATGCCTTCTTCAGTGATTAAGGAGATTTGTGGAATGTGGAGCAGGGTGCAAGGCTTTATGGATGAATATCACCCTAACCATGCTGTTGCAGGCCGTGCTGGCAACCTGTACAATGACACTGTGGTGTCCCATTTCAGGGATGTGTTAAAGAATCGCCAGACACAGTGCTCCCTGGACAGATTTTTGGTTAGAGAGGGGTCCAGTGACTCTCAACCTGGTCCTAGTGGCATTAAAAGAAAAAGGCCAATAACCCCAGAAAAGAACTTGCCACCTGCAGTGTTAATGGAAGGGGATTCCCCTTCCAAACACTAGCATACTATACTCCATCCTTTCCCCTCCTCCCGTCCTCCACACATCAACAACTCTTCAATAAATGTAAGTGACATGTTATTGTACTATATTTACATGTATTTCTTTAATGTTCAATAAATTGTGTATTATTTAATGTCAAAAAGTTCTAAAAAATATTTTATTTTACTGCTTTTGGAAGTCTGGAACGGATTAATTTTATTTCCATTATTTCTTATGGGGAAAATTGATTCGGATAATGATAAATTCGGTTACAGATACGCCCTCTCTGACGGATTAATATCGCTAACCGAGGTATGACTGTATATCACAAGAAACCATAGGAAAAATTTAGTGCACGATCAACATAGATTGTGTAACACAATTTGGGGATGATAATAAGGTATTACATGCATAATGACTTGACCAAGCATTACAGGAATGTACAGTGGAACCCCGGTTAACGAAATGCTTAGTTAACGAAAAAATAGGTTACCGAAAGCTTTTTTCGGTATTAGTTAGCGAAAAAAAACCGGTTAGCAAAACGTATTAGGCCTGTCCGTCTGCTCCGCGCCTGGCCTGCGCAAGACGCCAGTGAAGCGTTGTTTACCACTGAGAGAACATTACCCAGCGCACTCTTTCAAACATTCACAATACATTTGGTGTCTTTTTTGGTGGTTTAGTGATTGTCACTGTGAAATAAGTCACCATGGGTCCAAAGAAGCTTCCTAGTGGCACCCCAGTGGTAAAGAGAGTGAGGAACACCATCGAACTGAAGAAAGAGATTGTAGAAAAATATGAGAGTGGCGTACGTCTGAGTGATCTTGCCAGGATGTACAAGAAAACCCCATCTACTATCGGCACTATCCTGGCACAGAGAAATGAGATCAAGGAAGCTAATGTTGCAAAAGGGGTTAATTTGTTAACGAAACAAAGATCGAAAATAGTGGATGAGGTTGAGAAGTTACTGATGGTGTGGATCAATGAAAAACAGAGAGCGGGTGATAGTATTTCCATGGTGATAATTTGTGAAAAGGCAAGGAAGTTGCACGCAGATCTTGTCAAGACAATACCTGCAACCAGTGGTGAGGCGAGTGATTTTAAAGCCAGCAGAGGCTGGTTTGACAGATTTAAGAAACGTAGTGGCATACACAGTGTTGTGAGGCATGGTGAGGCAGCCAGCTCAGACAAACGTGCAGCTGAAAAATTTGTGCAGGAATTCCAGGGGTTCGTAGACACTGAAAAATTCGAACCCCAACAAGTGTTTAATTGTGATGAAACAGGCCTGTTTTGGAAGAAAATGCCAAAGAGGACCTACATTACTCAGGAGGAAAAGGCACAGCCAGGACACAAGCCTATGAAAGACAGGCTAACTCTTATGATGTGTGCCAATGCCAGTGGTGATTTTAAAGTGAAGCCTTTCCTGGTGTATCACTATGAAAATCCTAGACCCTTCAAGAATCACAGTGTTGACAAGAATAATTTGTGTTCATTGGAAGGCTAACACCAAGGCATGGGTCACTACGGAGATTTTCAAGGAATGGGTGACTGGAGTGTTTGGCCCTATTGTGAAGAAATACCTCTTGGAAAAGAAATTGCCACTCAAGTGCCTCCTGGTACTGGACAATGCTCCTGCTCACCCTCACAACTTGGAAGAGTCTTTGTCTGACAAGTTCAATTTCATCAGAGTGAAGTTCTTGCCTCCTAACACCACTCCTCTCATCCAGCCCATGGACCAGCAGGACATTGTAAACTTCAAGAAACTGTACATCAAAGCAGTGTTTCAGAAGTGCTTTGATGTGACCTCAGACACTGCATTGACCCTAAGAGAGTTCTGGAAAGATCACTTCAATATCGTGCATTGCATACGCCTTATAGGTAAGGCTTGGGAGGGAGTGACTTCCAGGACTTTGAACTCTGCTTGGAGACCATTGTGGCCAGGTTGTGTCCAACAGAGGGATTTTGAAGGATTTGAGGCTGACCCTGACCCTGACGACCCTGTGCCTGTTGTGGAAGATGTTGTGGAAGATGTTGTGGCATTGGGGAACAGCCTGGGGTTGGAGGTGAGTGGTGAGGATGTGGAAGAGTTGGTGGAGGAGCACAGGGTAGAGCTAACAACTGAAGAGCTGCAAGAGCTTCATCTGGAACAGCAACAGACCACAGCTGAGGTTATTGCTTCAAAGGAGGAGGGAGAGAGACAGAAGGTGCCTTCTTCAGTGCTTAAGGAGATGTGTACAAAGTGGAATGAGTTGCAGACATTTATTGAAAGACACCACCCTGAGCAAGCTGAAATGAACCTTCTGTGCAGCCACTTCAGTGACAGAGCCATGTTGCACTTTAGGAAAGTGTTGAAAAGTCGCCAGAAACAGAGGACTGTGGATAGTTACTTCACCAGGAAGGGGTCTAGTGACTCTCAAGCTGGTCCTAGTGGCATTAAAAGACCAAGAAGGGAAGTAACCCCAGAGAGGGACTTGTTACTTGAAGTCCTTTGGAGGGGATTTCCTTCCAACCACTAACACCCTGCTCCAGTCATCATCTATATCTTCCAGATGCCTGCAAGTCTCTTCAATAAAGGTAAGTAAATGTTATTTATATTTTTTTTTGGTGAATATTTTTTTGTGGAACGGATTAATTGTATTTACATTATTTCTTATGGGAAATAAGGCTTCGGATTACGAAAGATTCAGATTAAGTAATAGCTCCTGGAACGGATTAATTATGTTAACCGGGGTTCCACTGTACAAAATAACATTTTTCTTTCTTTCTTTAAACAAACTGGCCATATCACACTAAAGCAGGGTGGCCCCCCAAAAAAAATTAAAGTTTCTATTTTTTACTTTAGTAGTACGTATATACAGGAGAACAGGTTACTAGCCTCTTGCTCCTGGCATTTTAGTCACTTCTTATGACACACATGGCTTACGAAGGAAGAATTCTGCTCCACTTCCCCATGGAGAAAATAACATTTATAAACCATTATTTTTTTCAAGTCCGGCTAATCGGTTTCCCTGAATCCCTTAACAACACTCCAACAGCTCGTCAGGTCCCAAAAACCATTCGTCTCACTCACTCCTATCTAACACACTCACACATGCCTGCTACATGTCCAAGCCCCTTGCACACAAAGCCTCTTTCAGCCCCTCCCTCCATCCTTTCCTAGGACGACCTCTACCCCTCCTCCACTCCACTACAGATTTATACACCCTCTAAGTCATCCTATTTTGCTCTATCCTCTCTAAATGACCAAACCACCTCAACAACTTCTCTTCAGCCCTCTGAATTATACTTTTAGTAACTCCACATCTCCTCCTAATATCCACACTACGAATTTTCTGCATAATATTTACGTCACACATTGCCCTTAGACACTACATCTCCACTGCCTCCAGCCTCCTCCTTGCTACAACATTCACAACCCATGCTTCACACCCATATAAGAGTGTTGGTACCACTATACTCCCATACATTCCTTGCTTTGCCTCCATGGATAACGTTCTCTGTCTGCACAAATACCTCAGTACACCACCCACCTTTTTTTCTTCATCAATTTTATGGTTTACCTTGGCCTTCATAAACCCATCCACTGACAAGTCTACTCCCAAATATCGGAACACATTCACTTCTTCCATACTCCCTCCCTCGAATCTGATATCCAATTTTTTCTTCTCTAAATCGTTTGATACTCTCATCACCTTACTCTTATCTATGTTCACTTTCAACTTTCTTCCTTTACACTTCAGTATTTGTAGAATACAGTGGACCCCCGAGTTACTATCACCTCGGAAATCGTACAATTATGTAAGTGTAATATTGTAAGTGCTTTTGTAAGTGTATTTTTGGGGGTCTGAAATGGACTAACCTACTTGACATTATATCTTAAGGGAGAAAATTCGTTCGGTAATGGCACTTGAGCAGCCTTCTGGAATGAATTATGATCATAACTCGGGGGTCCACTGTATAATGAAAATGCCAAACCAAACCAGAAATGGAATTATGACAATTATATTTAAATTAGTTAACATTAACACAGGAATTAAGCTGTGATGCAGTTATGAAAATATACTTGTATTACAGTGTGTATTAAACTGATCCATGCCAGATTTTGTTGATTAACTTTGATATAGAACATATTAGTTAACGTACATTTCTAGAACTTACTCTTGTGGAAGATCAATAGGAGGTACAGTGGTCTTTGCTTTTAACTCAGCTATAAGGTTCAGTTTCCATTTTCTGCGTTGCACCTGCCATGTGCCAAGGCAGAATGTACCAATGGGAACAATCTGGGGAAGTAAAAATTAATGAAAAAGCATGTTCAGTGATGCTAACAGGTTTTGTTTTTGGGAAGTGATAAATGTTTTGAGTAGCCAGCTGTCAAGGCAACCTGTAGGTAGAACCAATATTTGCTCTAACTGCACTCAAAATATGTGTAATGTTTAATGTAGTAGAAAATAAACTAATTCATTCCATATACACAACCTATATGAGAAGCATACATATAATTATACGGTATCTTCATGCCTTGTGTATTTTGAGAGCACAGGAAACATTATATAAAGTTAACTTTATAGTATTTTTATAGAATGTCAACTTTACACTAATGAATGTACATCAAAATAAAGGATACAGACTCAGAAACAAAGTTCACTATATAAACATTTTCAGGACTTCATAAGGATTGTTAATGGAAATATGTCAGATATTTTTTTTCCCAATATGGCAGTTTATTTATGAATTTGTCATTCAAGTATGCAAAGAGATGTAACATTTCATAACTGTAACTCACTAATAAAATGAGGCTCATGGGTCGAAATGAGCCTGTACCTGCACTGGTGCCCATCATTCGCACAGGTAATGCTCTGTACTGGACACGAGTGTGTTTCATTTTGTTACGACATAAGGATGTATGTATTTCAGTGGGTGATAAACGAAAGTGTGATGCTACTAAAATCCCTCGGCTGATACATAATCCTTGACGTAACATGGAACTCATTCCTGAAATTGAAAGATATTAAGAGTTTTGCATTCTTCCAACACGGCTGGTTATACGAGTGCCTGCAATGATTACAAGAAAATAATGTCTACATTACCTGGATAATGTTACAGTATATGGTCAATGTGCCTTCAATATTTTTAACCTACAATTCTACAGCCATCACATTGTTCTTGTTATCAAAATTCTCTCAAAACCTCTTTTGCCAATGCAAACATAACAGAAGTCTAGTGAAGATTTTAACCCCTTGTCTTAGGCAGAGCCAAATGTATGCGCCCCTACCAACTTTCTAGCAGGACTATGTGATGAGGACGAGTGTCCAGGTAAGAAAACACTATGTATGATAATTGTGTTTATGTGTACCTGTGACTAAATAAACTTACTTAAGAGCGGCCAGTCAGGCAAGATTTTTGTTTGTTTTGGATTTATCAGGGCCACTGACAGCTTACGGTGTATAGAGGCCGGCTTCCCGATGTACGGGGAGGATTTCTTGCCTAAAGCTGAGCCATTAAAGAGAAAGGAACAAGAATTACTTTGTAAATAAAAACAGGAACTAGAAGTTCCCAATTAGATCAGATGGACCCCCTTGTCAAGCACCAGCAGAGCGGGACGCCCACACACACCACCTAAGTTTAGTAACCGGCTTCCCACTAAAACCGTTAAAGAATTATCCGCAAAGCGGAAAAATGGAACTGGCTAAGAGCAAACCGATGATAGGTGACCTTGTAATGTGCCCGGCGGGCAAAGCAGATGAGGACAAGTGTCCCAGAGATAGCGGGGAAAATTTGTCACTGATACTCAGGCCAGAGCGAGAATTCCACACCCGACGAAGGCCGACACCGAAGGCCAGGCAGGCAAGAACACACCGAGTTAGTTTAAAATCTTTATTATGCACCCCATACCCATCCTGTGGGCGGTAGTCAAAAGATTACAGAAGTACATAATTGGTCCAGGGACTGGGCCCCAAAGTTTTGATAGCTGAGCAAGTTACAAAGGTAATGAAGTCACAACACACTGAGACGTCTTCTTTTTGTTGGGTTTGTAAGAACCACAGACAGCTTATGCTGTATCTAGCCCTGCTTCCCGGTGTATATGGAAGAGATATTGCACTAAGCCGGCCCACGAAAGAAAAGTTAACAGGAGTCCCTTTGCAGATAGAAACATAAACTAGAAGTTCCAAAGCAAGCCAAATGGACTTCCCATGCCAAGCCCCAGCTGGGCTGGATGCCCACACCAAAAAGTTTAAAGTAACATCAGCAGAGCGGAAAAATGGAGCTCATGAATGGTGCCTCCTGAGTCCTATAGTATGCCTAGTGGGCAGAATAAGATAAGGTTTCAGTTCAGACTCTCAGGTAAGGACCCACTAGGGGCGAGGGGGAAGTGGGGATAGAAGAAGAATAGCCGGTGAGAGGAAGAACCGAAGTAGAAGAGAAAGAGTCAGGACTAAACCCAACAGTCTAACTATAAGATAAGGACAAGCAGAGAGCTTCTTTTAAAGGGGTCAAATCTAAATGGGAACTGGTCAGTAGTGGCGTTCCACAAGGATCAGTTTTAGGCCCATTGTTGTTCATAATTTACATTAATGACCTTGATGAAGGAATTACAAGTGACATGAGAAAATTTGTTGATGATACAAAAATAGGCCGATTTTTTTATTCTGAGGAAGATACCAATGAACTCCAGGAGGATTTGGACAAATTAATGTCTTGGTCTGAAAAGTGGCATATGAAGTTCAACGTGGACAAGTGTAAGGTCCAAGTCCTTGGGAATGAGAATAACCCTCGAAGTTATAAACTAGGTGAAGTAGAGCTTGATCACACAGAGTGTGAAAAGGACTTGGGAGTCATAGTAAGCAGAAACCTAAAGCCAAGACAACAGTGCCTAAGTGTGCGCAATAAGGCTAACAGATTACTAGGATTTATTTCACGAAGTATAAGTAATAGAAGTCCAAAAGTTATTTTACAGCTCTATACATCACTAGTAAGGCCTCACTTCGATTATGCCGCTCAGTTTTGGTCTCCTTACTACAGAATGGATATAAATTCATTGGAGAACATACAGAAAGGATGACTAAAATGATTATGAAGATAGATCCTTGAATCTTCACTCTCTTGAGAGACGTAGAATGAGAAGAGATATCATCGAAGTGTATAAGTGGATGATGGACATAAACAAAGGCGATATTAATAAATTACTGAGGATATCGACTCAGGTAAGAACCAGGAATAACGGATTGTATAAAGGCAAAGAGGACAAAAGAGAATGCAAAAGTTATAGCGGAATAAGTCTGTTGAGTATACCTGGTAAAGTGTAGGTAGAGTTATTATTGAAAGAATTAAGAGTAAGACGGAGAGTAGGATAGCAGATGAACAAGGAGGCTTTAGGAAAGGTAGGGGGTGTGTAGACCAAGTGTTTACAGTGAAATATATAGGTGAACAGTATTTAGATAAGGGTAAAGAGGTTTTTGTGGCATTTATGGATTTGGAAAAGGCGTATGACAGGGTGGATAGGGGAGCAATGTGGCAGATGTTGCAAATGTATGGAATAGAAGATTAGTTACTGAAAGCAAAGAAGAGTTTTTACAAGGATAATGAGGGTCAGGTTGTGTATATAGGAGAGAGGGAGATTATTTTCCAGTAAAAGTAGGCCTTAGACAATGATGTGTGATGTCACCATGGTTGTTCAATATATTTACAGATGGGGTTGTAAGAGAAGTGAATGCTCGGGTGTCTACCTGGAGTCTACCTGGGGAGAATTCCAGGGGTCAACGCCCCCGCGGCCCGGTCTGTGACCAGGCCTCCTGTTGGACCAGAGCCTGATCAACCAGGCTGTTACTGCTGGCCGCACGCAGTCCAACGTACGAACCACAGCCCGGCTGATCAGGTACCGACTTGAGGTGCCTGTCCAGTGCCTGCTTGAAGACAGCCAGGGGTTTGTTGGTAATCCCCCTGATGTATGCTGGGAGGCAGTTGAACAATCTTGGGCCCCTGACACTTATTGTGTTGTCCCTCAACGTGCTAGTGGCACCCCTGCTCTCCATTGAGGGGATGTTACATCGCCTGCCGAGTCTTTTGCTTTCGTAGGGAGTGATTTTTGTGTGCAAGTTTGGTACTATGCCCTCGAGAATTTTCCATGTGTATATAATAATGTATCTCTCCCGCCTGCGTTCTAGAGAGTACAGGTTTAGGAACTTCAAGCGTTCCCAGTAGTTGAGGTGGTTTATCGCACTTATGCGTGCGGTGAAGGTTCTCTGCACATTTTCAAGATCAGCAATTTCACCCGCCTTGAAAGGTGCCGTTAGTGTGCAGCAATATTCCAGCCTAGATAGGACAAGCGATCTGTAAAGTGTCAACATGGGCTTGGCATCCCTGGTTTTGAAGGTTCTCATTATCCATCCTGTCATTTTTCGAGCAGATGCAATTGCTACTTTGTTATGGTCCTTGAAGGTGAGATCCTCTGACATGATCACTCCCAGGTCTTTGACATTAGTTTTTCGCTCTATTGTGTGGTTGGAATTAGTTATGTACTCCGATGAGATTTTAATGTCTTCACGTTTTCCGTATCTGAGTAATTGAAATTTCTCATCATTGAACTTCATATTGTTTTCTGCAGCCCATTTAAAGATTTGGTTTATGTCTGCTTGGAGTCTAGCCGTGTCTTCAACGGTGGACACTGTCATACAGATTCGGGTGTCATCTGCAAAGGAAGACACAGCACTGTGGCTTATATCCCTGTCAATATCTGATATGAGGATGAGGAATAGGATGGGAGCAAGTACTGTGCCTTGTGGAACAGAGCTTTTCACAGTAGCTGCCTCAGACTTTACTCTGTTGACTACTACTCTTTGTGTTCTACATGTTAGGAAATTATAGATCCATCTACCAACTTTTCCTGTTATTCCTTTATCACGCATTTTGTGTGCTATTACACCATGGTCACACTTGTCAAAGGCTTTTGCAAAATTTGTGTATATAACATCTGCATTCTGTTTATCTTCTAGAGCATCCAGGACCTTGTCGTAGTGGTCCAGTAGTTGGGACAGACAGGAGCGGCCTGCTCTAAACCCATGCTGTCCTGGGTTGTGCAATTGATGGGTATCAAGATGGGTGGCGATCTTGCTTCTTAGAACCCTTTCAAAGATTTTTATGATATGGGACGTTAGCGCAATTGGTCTGTAGTTCTTCTTTGCTATTGCTTTACTGCCCCCTTTGTGGAGCGGGGCTATGTCTGTTGTTTTTAGTAGATGCGGGACGATCCCAGTGTCCATGCTCCCTCTCCATAAGATGTTAAAAGCATGTGATATGGGCTTCTTGCAGTTCTTGATGAACACGGAGTTCCATGAGTCTGGGCCTGGAGCAGAGTGCATGGGCATGTCATTTATTGCCTTTTCGAAGTCATTTGGCGTCGTGGTGATGTCAGAAAGACAATCGTCTGTCAAATATTGTGGCACTCTCATAAAAAATTAATTTAGGTTTTCGATTTTCAGTCAGTTTCCTAGACCAACCCCTACCCTACCTTTCCTCCACTACAGATTTATGCACTCTCGAAGTCATTTTATTTTGTTCCAACCTCTCTACATGTCCGAACCACCTCAACTAGTAAGTAAGTTTATTCAGGTATACACAAATACAGTTACATAGATTATCATACATAGCAGCATATGTGTAGAAAACCTAGGATAACCCAAAAAAGTCAGATAGAGTGACTTATTTCCTCAACCCTCTGGATAATAGATCTGGTAATCCTGCACCTCGTCCTAATTTCCAAACTACGAATTCTCTGCATTATATTCACACCACACACTGCTCTCAGACATGACATCTCCACTGCCTCCAGCCTTCTCCTTGTTGCAACATTCACCACCCATGCTATACTCTCATACATTTCCCTCTTTGCTTCCATGGATAACGTTCTTTGTCTCCACAGACTCCTCAGTGCACCACTCACCTTTTTCCCCTCATCAGTTCTATGATTCACCTCATTTTTCATAGACCCATCTGCTGACATGTCCACTCCTAAATATCTGAATACATTCACCTCCTCCATACTCTCTCCCTCCAACCTGATATTCAATCTTTCGTCACCTATTTTTTTGTCATCCTCATCACCTTACTCTTTCCTATATTCACTTTTAATTTTCTTCTTTTACATACCCTACCAAACTCATCCACCAACCTCTGCAACTTCTCTTCAGAATCTCCCAAGATTAGATTAGATTAGATTAGAGGGATTAGTACCAAACTTGCACACGAGAGTCGCTCCCTACGAAAGCAAAAGACTCTGCAGACGATGCAAAATCCCCTCAATGAAAAGCAGGGGTTGAGAGACAACACAATAAGTGTCAGGGGCCCAAGACTGTTCAACTTGTGAGTTCATTACCTTTGCAACTTGTGAGTTCATTACCTTTGTAACTTGTGAGTTCATTACCTTTGTAACTTGTAAGTTCATTACCTTTGTAACTTGTGAGTTTATTACCTTTGTAACTTGCTCAGCTATCAAAACTTTGGGGCCCAGTCTCTGGACCCATTATATACCTCTGTAATCTTTTGACTACCGCCCACAGGATGGGTATGGGGTGCATAATAAAGATATCAAACTAACTAACAATATTTCCACCCTTGCCGGGAATCGAACGACTATCTAACCCCTATCACGTGCTTTTAACATCCTATGGAGAGGGATCATGGACACTGGGGTCGTCCCGCAGTTACTAAAAACAACAGACATAGCCCCACTCCACAAAGGCGGCAGTAAAGCAATGACAAAGAACTACAGACCAATAGCGCTAACGTCTCATATCATAAAAATCTTTGAAAGGGTTCTAAGAAGCAAGATTGCCACTCATCTAGATAACCATCAATTACACAACCCAGGGCAGCATGGGTTTAGAGCAGGTCGCTCCTGTCTGTCCCAACTACTGGACCACTATGACAAGGTCCTGGATGCTCTAGAGGACAAACAGAATGCAGATTTATATACACAGACTTTGCAAAAGCCTTTGATAAGTGTGACCATGGTGTGATAGCACACAAAATGCGTGATAAAGGAATAACAGGAAAAGTTGGTAGATGGATCTATAATTTCCAAACAAGTAGAACACAAAGAGTAGTAGTCAACAGAGTAAAGTCTGAGGCAGCTAATGTGAAAAGCTCTGTTCCACAAGGCACAGTACTCGCTCCCATCCTGTTCCTCATCCTCATATCGGACATAGACAGGGATATAAGCCACGGTGCCGTGTCTTCCTTTGCAGATGACACCCGAATCTGTATGGCAGTGTCCACCGTTGAAGACACTGCAAGACTCCAAGCAGACATAAACCAAATCTTTAAATGGGCTGCAGAAAACAATATGAAGTTCAATGATGAGAAATTTCAATTACTCAGATACGGAAAACGTGAGGAAATTAAAACCTTATCGGAGTACAAAACTAATTCAAACCACACAATAGAGCGAAAAACTAATGTCAAAGACCTGGGAGTAATCATGTCAGAGGATCTCACCTTCAAGGACCATAACACCGTAGCAATCGCAACTGCTAGAAAAATGACAGGATGGATAATGAGAACCTTCAAAACCAGGGATGCAAAGCCCATGTTGACACTTTACAAATCGCTTGTTCTATCTAGGCTGGAATATTGCTGCACACTAACTGCACCTTTCAAGGCGGGTGAAATTGCTGACCTTGAAAATGTGCAGAGAACCTTCACGGCACGCATAACTGCGATAAACCACCTCAATTACTGGGAACGCTTGAAGTTTCTAAACCTGTACTCCCTAGAACGCAGGCGGGAGAGATACATTGTTATATACACGTGGAAAATTCTCGAGGGATTAGTAACAAACTTGCACACGAAAATCACTCCCTACGAAAGTAAAAGACTCGGCAGGCGATGTAACATCCCCCCAATGAAAAGCAGGGGTGCCACTAGCACGTTGAGGGACAACACAATGAGTGTCAGGGGCCCAAGATTGTTCAACTGCCTCCCAGCATACATAAGGGGGATTACCAACAAACCCCTGGCTGTCTTCAAGCAGGCACTGGACAGGCACCTAAAGTCGGTACCTGACCAGCCAGGCTGTGGTTCGTACGTTGGACTGCGTGCAGCCAGCAGTAACAGCCTGGTTGATCAGGCTCTGGTCCAACATGAGGCCTGGTCACAGACCGGGCCGCGGGGGCGTTGACCCCTGGAATTCTCTCCAGGTAAACTCCAGGTGTGAAGCGAAAGCTTTGCCTACCAGGCCACGGGCCATCTGCTGACAATGTTCACCTATCAGTAAAATAGGTACCTGGGTGTTAGTCGACTTGTGTGGGTCGCATCCTGGGACAAAATTGACTAAGGGGCTTTCTATATAGTAGTATGTCATTGGTGTCAGCTAGGCCTGTATACCTTGTACATGTACTTGTAGAAATAAAGATTATATTATTATTATTATAAGTAAGTAAGTAAGTAAGTTTATTTAGGTATACACAAATACAGTTACACAGATTATCATACATAGCAGCATATGTGTAGAGAACCTTGGACACAGAAAACCGCAGAAGGAATACAGGCTGGGATGTGAAAGGTTGCAAACCTCACTCAGTAAAGATCTTAGAGTGAGTATCATACCGAGAACATCCCCAGAAACAAGGTGTACAGGCCAAGCTGACATCAATGACATATTACTATATAGAAAGCCGCTTGTTATGTAGAGCATTTCGGGCACATTAGGTAAGTTTTTGTCCCAGTATGCTACCTACACCAGTCGACTAACTCCCAGGTACCCATTTTACTGATGGGTGAACATAGACAACCGGTGTAAGGAAACACGCCCAATGTTTCTACCCTCGCTGAGTGAAGCGAGGGCTTTAGCCACCAGGCCACGGGGCACCTCAGTCTCCAAGCTGAGGGACTGACCACCTCAAAACTACGTCTTCAAGGGTGATGGACTCATTACATCGTATTCACATCTCTACCACTTCTGCTGACTCTTCTATACTCGACTGAAGAAGCCTACTGTGTAGGCGAAACTTTTCGGAATAAAGATACATACCTAACTGTTGCACATGTGTCTTACAGGCATATGGTCACTGTCTTGAACACTATGTGCTTAATTGTCCACTTATTGAGGAATACAAAGATAGACAGTAAATTAACCTATGTGACATGTCAAGATATCTTATTAATGAAAATAAGATACCAGTTATACTAAGCAAATTTCCTAAATTTGCTTGTAACAGATAAGTGAAATGTAGATATAAATCCAAATGTACAATTGTTAACCCTTTTGGGGCCTAGTGCCTAGGCCTTTTGTGTATCCATATTATCTTGCGCTACCGTCCACAGGATGGATATGGGGTGCACAATAAACTAGCCACTTCGGTGGCAAAATCTAAAAAAATCTAATCTTACTTATCAAGGTGCCAGTGTCGTATACCATTTTGGTATTGAGGACGTAAGCTGTGAGTGGCCCTGATAAACCCAACAAACACATAAGTCTAGGATGATACCAATAATTACTGACTTGCTCTCACAGCCTGGAGTGATGGTGGGCATGGGTATTGGACTTTGTATAGGTTATTTTGCCCGAGGATCCTTATTCACAGACACCAACGACTTATATAATGAGGGCGCTGGTGACGACCCTGACGACTCTGACGAGGAAGACTGGGACGAGGTATTGTATATTAGTCCCGTCATGGGAGATGAATTGATGTTGGAGAGGAGACTCTTGATCCAGGGAATTGGAGCTAGCCTCCACTTCCTTTGATCAAACCTGGTTGCCTCCCATTCCACAGGTGGTTTATGACCCAAGTGGGTTGATGCACTCCATAAACGTAATAAAAAATAATATAGTTTATTGTACAGCAATAAAGGAATGGAACAGACTGCCTGCACATGTCAAAGCCAGTCATGGCATGAGCCAGTTCAAGAAGAGAACCAAAAGCTACCTAATGAATGTAGCGACAGAAAGGGAGGAGAATGATTTTTTATTTTTTTAGCTAACACATGTAATCTTCCCTTATTCCTAGTATATCTCCTTTATAGTATAATAATAAGATATTATCTCCTTTATAGAATAATACTAAGATATTGTCTCCTTTATATTATAACAATAAGGTAAAAGAACCCCAATGGAAATAAGTCACTCTGTCTGACTTTTTTGGGTTATCCTAGGTTCTTTACACATATGCTATGTATGATAATCTATGTAACTATGTATTTGTGTTAACCTGAATAAACTTAGTTACTTACTTACTTATTAGTAATTTATTGAAATTGTGGTCAATATTGTTGGCTGGAACTCAGCCATGTAAGATAAGTTTTTGGTCAGATTTTTAACCCTGGAGGGTTAGCCACTCAGGATAACCCAAGAAAGTCAGTGCATCATCGAGGGACTGTCTGTCTTATTTCCGTTGGGGTCCTCAATCTTGTCCCCCCAGGCACCTAAAGTCGGTACCTCACCAGCCAGGCTGTGGTTCGTTCGTTGGACTGCGTGCGGCCAGCAGTAACAGCCTGGTTGATCAGGCTCTGATCCAACATGAGGCCTGGTCACAGACTGGGCCGCAGGGGCGTTGACCCCTGGAACTCTCTCCAGGTATACTCCAGGATGCAACCCACACCAGTCGACTAACACCCAGGTACCTACTTGCTTGCTAGATGAACGGGACAACAGGTGTAAGGAAACGCCCAATGTTTCCACCCTTGCCGGGAATCAAACCACGGACACTCAGCATGTGAAGTGAGAGTTTTGTCTACCAGGCCACGGGCCACCATACCAGGCCATGGTCCACCATACCAGGCCATGGGTCACCATACCAGGCCACAGGCCACCATACCAGGCCACAGGCCACCATACCAGGCCACGGGCCACCATACCAGGCCATGCGCCACCATGTACAGGTACGTCCTGTTTTATGATGGTCCAGTTTTATGACTTCACATTAACGACCTTCTTGAAATTATTTTTAAAAAATTGAGAAATAGCATCTCAGTGACACATAGCAGTATGTATGTGCTTCTATTGTTTTGTTGTTGCATTGTGGGTGGAATAATAGACAGTGAGAGTTATTTACTTTCAGTGCTCCATGGTGATGTCCTTGTAAATTTTCCCTCAATTGTTAATGTGTTATACAGTTAGGCTCAAAAGAAAGCCACTATCAAGCACTTCATTTCAGGCAGTGTTACAGTTTTTTAGTGTTATTTCTCATTAAGAAGAATAGTAATTTTTTGTGTAGCCATGAGCTGTAAATGTGGTGCAGTGCAGGTGCCATGGAGGGAGGGCAAAAAAAGAAAGTAAAGCACTAACAACCGAGGGAAAAATGGATGTGATTCATCAAATGGAGTCTGGTGAGCGTCGATTGAATGTGTGTAAGGCGTTGAGTTTAGTGCCTTCTACTGTGTCAACGATTATGAGCAATGTTGATAAAATAAAGCGTGCATACAGGAATAACTGTGTCATCCTCCAAAACAACTTATTCATGTAATGAGACTATTGATAAAATGGAGAAATTGTTGGCATTGTGGGTTGATGATATGAACCAAAATAATGTTCCTGTGACACAGGTGGTAATTCTAGACAAACCAACTTGTTTTTTGATGAAATATTTAATGAGTCTGGTAGCACTGAAACATTTATGGCCAGCAACAGGTGGGTTTTATCAATTTAAAAACTGTTCTAAAACTCACAATGTGAAAGTGTCTAGTGAGGCTGTTAGTGCTGATGTTGCAGTGGCAGAAGAGTATGTACTTCCAAATTTAAATGCATAATTAACGAAGGAAACTACCACCCTGACTTAGTTTCTAATGTGGGTGAAATGGGGCTGTATTGAAAAAATTGCCAAGTAGGATGTACATCGCCTGTGAGGAGAGGTTTGCCCCCTGGTTTCAAGGTTGCAAAAGATCAGTTGACATTGCTTCTGGGTGGAAATGCATCAGGAACATTTAAACTCAAATTGATGTTGGTATACTATTCAGAAACGCCTCATGTAATGAAGGGCATGGTGAAGATACTTCTTCCTGTGTTTTGTCACTCACAAAAAGGCATGGGTGACTCAAACAATTTTTAATGAATGGTACACACGTACTTTTGTCCAGAGGTTGCTCAGTTTTGTGCAGTGAATGGCTTGCCTCCCAAAACCGTGTTGGTGCTGGACAATGCCCCAGGACACCCAGCCAACCTCCAAGAAATCAACAATGACTATTTGGAAGTTGAGGCTGTGTATTTAACTCTAAACAACTTCACCTTTGCAACCGATGGACCAGGATATAATTGGGACCTTTAATGCACATTATTTGCATATGATTTTCAAGGGGATTGTTGAAGTTGTGTAGTCTGATATAACTGTTAGGGACTACTGGAAGTCATGTAACATCCTGAAAGCCATTGCAAACATTGATTTTGCCTGGGAGGAAGTGTCACAGTCTTGCACAAGTGGTGTCTGGTGTATTTTGTGGCCCGAAGCAGTGATTGATTTTGTAGGAATGGAGCCAATTTTGGAAGTGGTTAAAGATGTCTCTCGCATCGCTAAGGTTGCTGGCATTAAGAACGTTTATCCAGACAGTGTTGACCATGGTGAGCCATTTTCGAGAGAGTAATTAGAGGAACTGGCTGTGCAACTTCAACAACATGAGACTGACAGACCAGAGGAAGGGGAAGAGTTGGAGCCCATCAGAACGTGTAGTGCATTTGATGAACTCTGATAATGATCCTGACTGGGAACATAGCCATGGCATCCAAAGAGGTGTCAACATGATGTTGAAGCCCTAATATAACATCTTGGAAGAAAGAAGTGGTAAGTCAGGCCAAACGTCAGTGTGTTGTAAAGACGTACTCAAGTGATGGCTTCACAGGTCCAAAGTAAATTAAAATTTTATTTTATTAATTGTTCTATGTATAAGTATAAATAAAACATGAGAAAGCTATTTTATTGTTATCCAGTTTCATTTACATGATCTGGTGAATGTTTTTATTAATAACAGCTCCTAGATGTCAGTAGTGAGTCCCACAATGTGTGGAGGGAGGTACAAGTCTTGCTGTGGATGATGGGGGACAATGAGTTTTGATGTGGTTGCAGGGTTGTGAGTCTGATTGTGGACTGACTCTAGTGAATCACTGTGAGTGGCAGGTGGTGCAAGTTTTTGCAGTGAAGGTGGAGGTCAGTGAGAGCCATCTCCCACCAAGGTAGGATGCCTCAATAAAAGAAATGCATTTGCCATCATTCAATAACTACCTTGCCAGAAGTGCACCTACATCAAAATTCATATTTAATAAAAGGTCTACTTTTGTTAATTTGTTTTACAAGGTCAATATTGATAATGACCTTCGCTTGTTATCTAGTCCTAAACAAAGTATTTTACAATGTAGGGTGAGATTTTCTTCACAGTGTGATTGTATAAGTGACAAATTTATGGCATAACTAATTATCAACACAAGTTTGCATGGCATTATACTTCAGGTATGACTGACAAGTGTACATCAGCTGACTTTGGTTACTGCAAATTAATTGACGAACCTCAAAGAAGTGGGCATCTTTATATTTTATTCACTATAAGTAAAAGTTTGAGTACAGTCATCTACTGCTTGGGTAGGTACTGGTGTATGCCGAGATGTGACTCTTGAAGATGGTTATGTTTGTACACTACTGATATTTTAAATTTTTAATTTCTTGCCAATACAACAGGGTGAGAGGGTTACAAAACTGCTTAGCCTTGCTTCATAATGGCATGCTTGATTTGATTGTATAAAAAAAAAATCAATAGGTTGACCACTGCAACAAAATTATTCAAAGTTTCTGAAGTACTGTATTCTGTTATCACCAAAAAGTGTCACACTATTATAGAAGAGGAGCTACAGAGAATACATAATAGGTGTCCCGTAGTTCGATTGCTAGCGCACTCAGCTTTCACACTGTGGTCCGGGGTCAATCTCCAGGACGGCTGGAAACATTAGGATGTGTTTCCATCAAACACCTGCCGTCCCTGTTCAAAAATCAGTAAAATGGGTACCTGGGTGTTAGTGGACTGGTGTTTACATGGAGTTTACCTGGAGAGAGTTCCAGGGGTCAACGCCCCTGCGGCCCGGTCTGTGACCAGGCCTCATGTTGGATCAGAGCCTGATCCACCAGGCTGTTATTGCTGGCCGCACGCAGTCCAACGTACAGTGTTCCCTTGGTTTTCGTGCATCTCCAAACGCGAACATTTATGTAAGTGTATTTTCGTAAGTGTTGTTGCAAGTGTATTTTTGGGGGTCTGAAATAGACTAACCTATGTGACATTATTTTTTAAGGAAGTAAATTCGTTCAGTAATGGCACTTGAGCAGCATTCTGGAACGAATTTCCGGCGAAAACCGAGGGACCACTGTACGAACCACAGCCTGGCTGGTCAGGTACCGACTTTAGGAGGTCTATTGGTAATCCCCTTTATGTATGCTGGGAGGCAGTTGAACAGTCTTGGGCCCCTGACACTTATTGTGTTGTCTCTCAACATGCTAGTGGCACCCCTGCTTTTCATTGGGGGGATGTTACATCGTCAGCCGAGTCTTTTGCTTTCGTAGGGAGTGACTCTCGTGTGTAAGTTTGGTACTAATCCCTCGAGAATTTTCCATGTGCATATAATAGTATCTCTCCTGCCTGCATTCCAGTGAGTACAGGTTTAGGAACTTCAAGCGTTCCCAGTAATTGAGGTGGTTTATCGCAGTTATGCGTGCCATGAAGGTTCTCTGTACATTTTCTATGTCAGCAATTTCACCTGCCTTAAAAGTTTCTTAGTCTGGATAATAATAATAATAATAATAATAATAATAATAATAATAATAATACTAATAATTTTTATTTCTACGCAATTTTACATAGAGATTTACATAGAAGTGCAAGGAGAGCCACTGACATGCCAGGGCATAACGGGCAGCTTAATCTAAAAACTTATGGACTATGTACATAATATGATGATATTTCATTTGGTTAATTATAATATGGTGACACTACATTGCAGCAAGTGTTTAGTAGGATGGTAGTTAATAGTAAAAATTGAAATTATTTTTGGGAAAATGACATTGAGTATTTTTTTAAAGTAATTTACAGAATGCGTATTTAGTTTATGGTGAGTAGGTGGTAATATTACAATGTTATAATAGTACAAATTGAGATTATCTTATAGGAACAAAAATACTGAGCATTTTTTAAAGTAATATTATCGTACATAATTATAATAAAAATGGAATTATCTTATAGGAGAAATAACAATGAGTATTTTTTGATTACGAAATAACAATGAGTATTTTTTGATTACTAAATACTGAGTCATACTGGGAATTTAGTATCTCACTCATTTCTTTGCTGTCATCTTTATAAGTCCCATCAAGTCTAAGCAGGGGTTCAATGCTGGATGCTGTTTTTGCCTTAGATTTGATTTTTTCATTTTCATTGATGGCTTTAAGCTCTTCCTGAGTTTCTTGTCTCCTATATGATTCCTTGAGCTAAAGTTCAATATTTGTTATTTCTGTGACCTATGCCTCCCTTCATATTTCAGATGTGCTGGCCCTTTTCAGCAGTTCTGTGATTCTTTACCTTCACCTGTACATATAGGGAGCATCTCTTTCTAGTTTACATCTTCTCTTCTTTTTTCTTAAAGGAATGTGCCTTGAGCATACCTCAAGTGCCACAGAGTTAATTCTTTGTAGGCGAAATCAACAATCTGTTCCATCCTGGTAAATAAAGGAGAAATCAAGGAAGCTAAAGTTGTGAAAGGGGTAAATATGCTAACGAAGCAGAGATCACATACTCCAACAAGAGTCTTCAATAAAGGTATGTAATATAGTGGTTTAAATGTTCATTTATCCATTTCATTAGTTCTTTATATTTATGGCAACAGCAAGTAAGAGAGAGGTAAAAGTGTATAAACTAAGGGAGGAGGAAGTTAGGGTGAGATATAAGCAACTATTGGCAGAAAAGTGGGCTAGTGCAAGTAGGAGTAGTGGGGGGGTTGAAGAGAGTTGGGATAGTTTTAAAAATGCAGTATTAGAATGTGGGGCAGAAGTTTGTGGCTATAGGAGGGTGGGTGCAGGAGGAAAGAGGAGTGAGTGGTGGAATAAAGAAGTAAAAGGTGTGATAAAAGAGAAAAAGGTAGCTTATGAGAGGTTTTTACAAAACAGAAGTGTTAATAGAAGAGCAGAGTACAGTGGACCCCCGAGTTTCGTAAAAACTTCACTCCTGAAGTCTGCTCAAGTGCCATTACCGAACGAATTTACTCCCTTAAGGAAAAATTTCACGTAGGTTAGTCTATTTCAGACCCAAAAAAAAAAAAACTCCCACAAGAACTTACAAAATTATACTTACATAATTGCACGATTTCCGGGGTATTCGTTAACCGAGGGTCCACTGTATATGGAGAGTAAAGGAAAGGTGAAGAGAGTGGTGAGAGAGTGCAAAAGAAGAGCGGATGAAAGAATGGGAGAGGCTCTGTCAAGAAATTTTGCTGAAAACAAGAAAAATTTTGGAGTGAGATAAACAAGGTAAGAAAGCCTAGGGAACAAATGGATTTGTCAGTTAAAAACAGAGTAGGGGAGTTAGTAGATGGGGAGCTGGAGGTATTGGGTAGATGGCGGAATATTTTGAGGAACTTTTTAAATGTCGATGAAAAAGGAGGCGGTAATTTCATGTACTGGCCAGGAGGTACAACATCGTTTAGGAGTAAAGAAGAGCAGGATGTGAGTGTGGGGGAGGTGCGTGAGGCATTACGTAGAATGAAAGGGGGTAAAGCAGCTGGAATTGACGGAATCATGACAGAAATGTTAAAAGCAGGGGGGGATATAGTGCTGGAGTGGTTGGTATTTTTGTTTAATAAATGTATGAAAGAGGGGAAGGTACCAAGGGATTGGCAGAGAGCATGTATAGTTCCTTTATATAAAGGGAAGGGGGATAAAAGAGAGTGTAAAAATTATAGGGGAATAAGTTTACTGAGTATACCAGGTAAAGTGTATGGCAGGGTTATTATTGAAAGAATTAGAGGTAAGACAGAGAGTAGGATTGCAGATGAGCAAGGAGGCATTAGAGTGGGTAGGGGATGTGTAGATCAAGTGTTTACAGTGAAGCATATATGTGAACAGTATTTAGATAAAGGTAGAGAAGTTTTTATTGCATTTATGGATTTAGAAAAGGCATATGATAGAGTGGATAGGGAAGCAATGTGGCAAATGTTGTTGCAAGTGTATGGAATAGGTAGTAAGTTACTGAAGGCTGTAAAGAGTTTTTATGAGGATAGTGAGGCTCAGGTTAGGGTGTGTAGGAGAGAGGGACATTACTTCCCGGTAAAAGGAGGTCTTAGACAGGGATGTGTAATGTCACCATGGTTGTTTAATATATTTATAGATGGGGTTGTAAAAGAAGTAAATCCTAGGGTGTTGGGGAGAGGGGTGGGATTAAATTTTGGAGAATTAAATGCAAAATGGGAGTTGACACAGTTACTTTTTACTGATGATACTGTGCTTATGGGAGATTCTAAAGAAAAGTTGCAAAGGTTAGTGGATGAGTTTGGGAGAGTGTGTAAAGGTAGAAAGTTAAAAGTGAACATAGATAAGAGTAAGGTGATGAGGGTATCAAATGATTTAAATAAAGAAAAATTGGATATCACATTGAGAGAGGGATTATGGAAAAAGTAAATGTTTTCAGATATTTGGGAGTTGACGTGTCAGCGGATGGGTTTATGAAGGATGAGGTTAACCATAGAATTGATGAAGGAAACAAGGTGAGTGGTGCGTTGAGGTATCTGTGGAGACAAAAAACGTTATCCATGGGGGCAAAGAAGGGAATGTACGAAAGTATAGTCGTACCAACACTCGTATATGGGTGTGAAGCATGGGTTGCAAATGCTGCAGCGAGGAGGAGGCTGGAGGCAGTGGAGATGTCCTGTCTAAGGGCAATGTGTTGTGTAAATATTATGCAGAAAATTCGGAATGTGGAAATTAGGAGAAGGTGTGGAGTTACTAAAAGTATTTGTCAGAGGGCTGAAGAAGGGTTGTTGAGGTGGTTTGGTTATTTAGAGAGAATGGATCAAAGTAGAATGACTTGGAGAGCGTATAAATCTGTAGGGGAAGGAAGGCGGGGTAGGGGTCGTCCTAGAAAAGGTTGGAGGGAAGGGGTAAAGGAGGTATTGTGGGCGAGGTGCTTGGACTTCCAGCAAGCATGTGTGAGCGTGTTAGATAGGAGTGAATGGAGACGAATGGTTTTTGGGACATGACGATCTGTTGGAGTGTGAGCAGGGTAACATTGTGTGAAGGGATTCAGGGAAACCAGTTAATTGATTTAGTTGGACTTGAGTCC
This sequence comes from Cherax destructor, assembly GCA_009830355.1. Lineage (NCBI taxonomy): Eukaryota > Metazoa > Arthropoda > Malacostraca > Decapoda > Parastacidae > Cherax > Cherax destructor. Next base: position 111,002 of record WNWK01002471.1, on the reverse strand, counting down.
TGGAAATGGGAAGTACAATGCCTGCACTTTAAAGGAGGGGTCTGGGATAGTGACAGCAGGGAGGGACAATTCTCAGCTGTCGTATCTGAGCTCCTCTGCAAAGACAGTGATTATGTATGTGTGTGGTGATAGTGTTGAATGATGATGAAAGTATGTTCTTTTTGGGGATTTTCTTTCTTTTTGGGTCACCCTGCCTCGGTGGGAGACGGCCGACTTGTTGAAAAAAAAAAAAAAATTATTTCTCATTGTTTTCTGTATGTAAAACTATAGTTATTCTTTAAAAAATGTATTTTTTGTTAATATTTTTGGTTGTCTGGAACGGATTAATTGTATTTACATTATTTCTTATGGGAAATATTACTTTGGTTTTCGTACGTTTTGGATTTAGACCGACCTTCTGGAACGGATTAAGTATGAAATCCGGAGTTCCACTGTATTTAATTTTTTTTGTAATCATGTAAACTTTGTGTTTTATTTAAAGAATACGTATTTAAAAAGAATAAAGATTTTATTTCTTTGCAAAGGTTACAATGTGTAATTACAGTTTTGATTTGTTAACCCTTTGACTGTTTTGGTCGTATATATACGTCTTACGAGCCACTGTTTTGGACGTATATATACTCACAAATTCTAGCGGCTTCAAATCAAGCGGGAGAAAGCTGGTAGGCCCACATATGAAAGAATGGGTCTGTGTGGTCAGTGTGCGCTGTATAAAAAAATCTTGCAGCACGCAGTGCATAATGAGAGAAAAAAAACTTCGACCGTGTTTTTGGATTAAAATGCCATCTTTGAGGTGTATTTTCGTATAGTATTTATGGTTGTATTCTCTTTTTTATGCTCTCATTTGATAGAATGGAAAACATACTACAGAAATATCGATGATTTCGATTAGTTTCATGATGAAAACGACCTTGAAATTGAGCTCAAAGTAGGGGAAATGTTCAATTTTTGCAAATGTTCAAGAGTAAACAAATCACGCCACGTGTCCAATACACATCAATTGGTGAGTCTAATATTCTTTCACAAGTGCACTGATATTATTTATACCATTTTTTACAATAATTCAATAGTCTGCATAGCGGTAAATCTTCTATTTTTTGTGTGAATAAAAAATAAAAATAGAAAGTAAGAGTAATATAAGAGGGGCCTAAAGACATGACTAATGAACAGATAACATCTTATTTTAGTGCCAGGAATGTCTGCATTGTTTATTCTGGACCTATTTTGAAATTGACAACTTTTTTATTTTGCATGAAATTGGCCAAATTGCCAATTTCTGACCAATTTATTGGGTAGTTGAAATCGGTAAATTGGTGGTTTCTTGTACTCAATCGATAGAACAAATGGAGTTCTAAAGAAATAGCTATGAGTTTGGTCGACTGGAACAATGGAATTGGCTGAAAATAGGGCTCTAAAGTCGGCGAAATTGCCGATGCGTATATATTGCCGAGATCACTAACTTTGCGAGAGCGTAATTCCGTAAATTTTAAATCAAATTTCATACTTTTGGTGTCATTACCATCGGGAAAAGATTCTCTATCACTTCATAAGAAAAAATAATTTTTTTTTTTTTTTAATTTTGCGACAACAGGAGAGCACTCAGGATTAGGGGTTGCGACAGTGAAAGGGGTTAAGTACAAAGAAAGCCACTATCATGCCGGGTCATTTCGGGCAGATTAATCCTAGTACATAATAGCTACTTAAGTCTAGACAAGATAAGAGTGGTTAACTTTTTAATAAATCTTTATTTTATCTTAATACTAATGTGAGGTAGTCATGGTGGAGGTTTATAAGAATAATGATCTTGAAGTTGCACATAAAAACAATACAGTGGTACGTTGGTGTACGTCCACTTTGGAATAAGTCTAACTTGGTATACTATGTCCTGTTTGGAAGCAAAAATTTTTGCTTGGTATACGATCTTTGTTTGGAATACGACTCGCGTGCTAGAACTTGTATGGGTCAAAATGAGTCACGACACTGCGCGCTACCCTTGTTTACCTCTCTCTCGAGACAAAGCCATGACTGCCCACTAGCGTCAGTACGCCCGTTGCTACCATTCAGTGAACAACCCGCGCTGTAACTCTCTGAATTTTCATGTGATTTTGTTTTTTCGTATAATTTTTTAGTAAATTCATTAACCATGAGTTCTAAAAACGTTAATGAGAAGAGCCAAGCAATGAAAATGGTTAGGATCACCATGGACAGATTTTTAGTAAAAGTAAAACCTGGCGAGCTTCAACCAAGTCCAAATAGGGAAAAAGAGACAGAAAAGAGAAGGGGACTCTGCTTCCAAACAATAACATTTCCTCCTCCTCCCTTTTCAGCAAAGTAAAGTGAGGTTAAATTTGCATTTATTTCATCTAATTCTTTTGTATTTATGTATGTATTTTAGTATTAAGCAGTGTTTAAATTACATATTTTAGTATTAAGCAGTGTTTAAATTATTTTATACAACCCTATCAATGTATAATATGCCAATAACAATACGATTTTTTTTCATGGGAGCGGATTAATCGTTTTCCCTATACATACAGTGGTACCTCAGGTTACAAGCTTAATTTGTTCCAGAAGGCTGTTCAAGTGCCGATACCGAACGAATTTATTCCCATCAGGAATAATGTAAATTAGATTAAGCTGTTTCAGACCCCCAAAAATACACTTACAAAAATACACTTAAATAATTGTTCGAGTTAGGAGCTGCTCGTATGCTGAGGTACCACTGTATTTCTTATTGGAAAATTCGTTTGGTATATGTCCTGTTTGGTATAAGTCCAAGGTCCTGGAACGGATTAAGGACGTACAGTGGACCCCCGAGTTACGAACACCCCGGAAATCGTACAATTATGTAAGTATAATATTGTAAGTGCTTTTGTAAGTGTATTTTTGGGGGTCTGAAATGGACTAACCTACTTGACATTATTTCTTAAGGGAGTAAATTCGTTCGGTAATGGCACTTGAGCAGGCTTCTGGAATGAATTTTGTTCGTTACTCGGGGGTCCACTGTATACTGAGGTATTACAATTTAGTAATTTACTACATTCTGTAATAATAAAGGTAAGGTGTCACACATTTGTTTCAAGACATAAAATACAGTACTGTATTTGCTGAAAATACATGTGATGTTTCTGATTAATTATGATTTGCCTCGATTTAAATTAATTTAATTATTTTCTGTTTTAAGGATGGGTTTCTTGCTGATGGAACAGGAGAATGTAAACTAGTTCTAATTGTTCGCAATGATCTCAAGATGGGAAAGGGTAAAGTCGCAGCTCAGGTATGTAAAGTCCTTAATGTTGATCAGTAATACAGTACAGTGGTACCCCGGATTTCGTACAGCTCCCAACTCGAACAATTATATAAGTGTATTTTTGTAAGTGCTTTTGTAAGTGTATTTTTGGGGGTCTGAAACGGACTAATCTAATTTACATTTGTCCTTATGGGAACAAATTCATTCGGTAACGGCACTTGAACAGCATTCTGGAATGAATTATTGACGAAATCCGGGGTACCACTGTACATATTTTTGTTAAGTCATTTATTACTGCAGTAGGTATCCCTAGTAGACAGTGAAGTATCCTGCTATTTTGTCTATTTACATTATATACTGATTTTTTTTTCCAAATTCTTTTGCTTGTTGACACAGTATTGAGAATGTGTTTCTTCATTAACTCATATATTGTAACTCGCAACTTTTTCAGTAACCATGCAAACTTATCTCCTTGCATATTGTTTGAAGTATCACTGATAAGAGTTAATAATTTCCAAATTAATTACAACTCCCATAATTACATTTGCAAATTTTTGAATCACTGGGGGAGCAGAATATATACGTACTATTTTTTAATGTTATTTCATAACTATTTATGTAATACACCATTTAATTTTTAGTAACTCTCTCTGAGTTTTTTTAAATTCATTGAAGTCAATTAATGGTAATTGAATGTCAGTAAGAACATTTGTTCCACTTCTGATCAGTGATAATTTTTTTGCAGTGTTCCCATGCAACTCTGAAAGCATACAAGCAAGCAAAAAAGAAGAATTCTAGACTACTGAAAGCATGGGAGATGAATGGGCAACCCAAGGTAAATAAGATCTGATATAAAATGAGTATATGCAGTAAACCCTTAATTTAATGGACGTTGGGAATACAAGACAAAATCCACTGTGTGAGCATTTTATATCAGAGTGAGTGGAGTTGAGTGCATTTTAGGAATTGGCATGCTGTTGGAGTGTGAGCAAGGCAACAGCCAGGGGTCTATTGGTAATCCCCCTTATGTATGCTGGGAGGCAGTTGAACAGTCTTGGGCCCTGACACTTATTGTGTTGTCTCTTAACGTGCTAGTGGCACCCCTGCTTTTCATTGGGGGGATGTTTTTTCATCGTCTGCCG